>APFE030500664.1:0-14146 GCA_000404065.3 Pinus taeda | reverse complement strand
ATATTCACCCACTAAAAATTTAAAACCCCTTAATTTCGCCAAAGGGCGAACATTCGCCCCTAAAATTATCCTTGATGAGGTCCATCATCTCATCCTTTTGGCTTTGATTCTCTAGAACTTCCTTAGTATGCGGATGTTCCGAAGGAGGCAATTTTAGCTGCTTCTTCAATGCAATAATGTCTTCATTCTTCATTTTTATGAGCTTTCCTGCTGCCTTGATTTGATTTGGATTATATCCAATCTCAATAACCAATTCTTCTAGTGATTTATTTATGTTATCCTTTGCTTGTGAGGATGCTTTCTCTAGTTTAAACTGTGTTGTGATATTCTTTGGAGAAGTTTCAAGTTTTTGTACACTCATAGCTTTGTTGGTCATTGTGGAGTATATCACTTCTCCTGCTTGCTTATGAAATTTAATTTGATCTATAGGATGAAAATTCTTGGCCAAAACATCAAATTCTATCTTGTTGTAATCTGCCAATGACTTAGACTGTTGTACTATAGGCTGCAAAAAGGTCATTTTCATTTTCCCTATTTTAATGTCAAAAGCTGAAACTAACCTTTTTTTATTACTAGGAGTTTGTTTGAAATACTGGGCATAGGTTTCAACTTTCAATGCTTCATTTCTCAACTTGATTTCTTTATACTTCTTCTTTATAACTTTTTCTTTATCCACTTTTTGTTGGAGGAAGAGACTTTAATACTAAGCTTTTTGTGAATAATATGAGTATTAGAGGTTGAAGGCTAATGAGTTTCCACTAAAATTCTTGGAGTTGTACTCTCTCTCATGACTATATCTATATCAATGATTTGAACTGTCTCAACTATCTCTATTGTCTCTTCTTGATCACTTATAGTATTTAGCTTGGGCTTCTTCCTGTACATGATTTCAAATATGTCATCTGTTGTATCCTTGTTTGAGTAAGAACCTTCTTCCCTAGTCCCTTTTGCATTTATGACCTGTAGGGTTGGAGTATGCATAATGGAACTAGTATCCATTTGTTTCTCCATATATATCAATGTGTTTTCAAACCATTCTGACCAGTTGGCATATTTTTCAATGTTTGGCCTAGACTCATGCATAAAATGGGTCAATTTAAAATTGAGTCTTAGTTTGTTTATGACTCCCAAAGGATCATACTGCCATTTGAAACTATTAGTGAACTTCATTTCCTGTAAACATTTTTCTGCTTCTTCTCTAGCCTCCCTATTATTGCAAATAAAAGGACCAAGCTGGTGTTTGATTTTAAACTGTGTTTTCTTCTTGGATGATAGAAAATTCACATCATCTGAGTTTATAATCTGCCTGATATATTCTAAGACAAATATCCTCATGGGAAGATATTTGGGTAGCTTATAGGGAGTGAGTTGGCATCCATATATCATAATTTCAATATGGTCCTGGTATAAATACTAGTCTCCTATTCTACTCTGTTTGGACAAATGTAAAACATTATTTATCTCATCACTGATTGTAGAAAATATGATGGTAGGTTAACCCGATAATGCAATATAAATCAAAGCAGAATAATATAACCTACTTCTACTATCAATTTGCAGAAGCTTAAATATCGCGCTGAACAATTATAACCAGAAGAAGAAGAATCAAGGGCACAATACACATGAAAATACTTTGGGGAAAGGCTCACCTAAAAACCCCACACTATTGTATTATCATACATGGTGGAAATACATAGGAATTATACAAAGCCTTATCTCTCACAGCTAGCTAGCTCTCAATACAATCCTCACAAATGTTAACAGGAAATCTTGGCTTCTCTCCGGCCTTCCTCTCTGCCCTCCAAGCTCCTATTTCCTTATGTTGTTCCTTGTGGATGATTCACCTTCAACCAAGTGGAAAACCTTTCAAAATTGTGCAATCCTCAAGGATAAATCCTTGACTGCATGCATGAATGTTCTCCATGAGAAAACACATGCAACTGATAGTAGATTATCCTTGAACTTTAATCTCAATTGGGTCTTTCTCAGAATAGACATGCATGAGTTTCTGATGAGGGAATCTTTAGTTAACTGGAGTAGCACTAGTTGAGTGCATTAACACATCAGCTGACCGTTAACTCACTATTAGTTCGTAAAACAATTTGGAACTAATTTAACAGGACTTAACTTAGTAAACTAAGTTAACTAATTACAACTCAAATATAACTTAACCTTATCTCCTTAATTTAAGGGATAAATCTTGCATGACTTCAGAAAGACTTCTAACATGAATTTCTCCAACTAATTAATTTAAAATAAATTAATTAATTATCTCCAAGTAGTTGTTAAGACTAAATTCAATTTTAATTCACAATTTAATTCAGGGACAAATTAAATTGGAATATTCTTGTTGCCATATTTCAACACTGAACCTAGGTTGATTGCTATTTCTTAGCATGTTAACCACTAGGTGAACAAATGAATCAATTAACTCCTTGTAGCTGAAAAACAGTGGAATAGTTTTGGATCAAGGTGTCCAAAAGATAATGACCTAGGATTTCCCTTAGTGTCTAGCTTTTGGATGTTAACTGGAAACTTGTCTGATTGGAAATATAGGAACATATGGAACGATACTAAATAGTATTTGAATACTCTTTCATCTGGAAATCTAATTAATTGGTCATGGATTATGTCTAATAAGAACTGGGCAAAATTGAAAACTGTAGTTGGAGGCTTGCCTCGGAAAAAAATAGAAAGGAAAGCAAGTATAGGCTCATCTACATCCTCATCAATGGTATATCTTAGAATACAAGACAACATGGTTACAATCTTTTTGGCCCTCTCAGAGAAAATGGTGGCAGAGTATGGAGCACTGTCTATAGGGATATGAGCCTCTTCTAAGATGAAAGTCTGAAAAGTTTGAGATCTCTTGGGAAGGTTTAGCTTTAGGTACAGATCAAGTAGGTTTTCAATATAAAATGGGGTTTCATTTGGCTTTGGCTAGATTTGCAACATCTCATTTATTGACTCTACAGTGATTGTGAACAAAACATGTTGGTTAGGAGAGACTATGGCTCTTTGACTTGGGATATAGCAGAGTTGGCATAGGTGGATAATTTCAGGAAACTGGTATACCTGTGGGAACAAGTATTTGGGTAAATTAGACTCCCGTAACTGAATATCATCAATGTGGTTGAGGAAGTTGCCTTTACTCCAGTAGTGGAGCTTCAATAGATGGCTAGGGGAGGCCGTGTCTTTGATTTGGAAATCTCTGTCAGCCAATGGGAGGTGGTCAATATCCAGGTGAGGGGTTTGCAGGGGTTTTTAATTCAGAATGCTTTGGGAAGCCATAATTTTGTTTATTTTATTAAATTAATCATTGTCTAGCTTAAGGAGTAGGGTTAGGACCCGTGTAACAATGTGAAAGGTCAATAAAGTATTCATAAAAGAGTTTTTTGGATGCACAATGGCTTTCTTTAGTTTGGTTAGGCTTTTAATTTGTTTAATTAATTAACCTTTTATAAACACTATGCAGAGCTTAAGTATAGGGACTTTTTTGTACTTTCAATAATATCTAGAAAACGAAGATTTGGTGTGTAATCAGGGTTTTGTGGGAGAAACAGAGGCTTTCTGAGGCTTGAATGGTCTCTATCTTGCTTCAAATCAGAGTATGCAACGTCTTTTGGTTGCAAATGGTTTAAAATGGTAGAACAAAGTTTCCAGGCATTAGACATGGTTGACGGAGGTTCTTTGCAACAAAATAATAGTGAAAAGAGTGAAGAGGGAGGATTTTTTGGTTTTTAACCAGCAACGATTATCCTTTTGGTGCGGGGTTAATGTTTGAACAGTAGGGGGTTTCCTCTTACGGGGGGAGGTGGTATTATGTCTTATTACACCGCTTTTGAACATAGGGTGGTATTTCTTCAGAGGACACGATATAAGATGGGGCTAGCACGTAGAAAAAAGGCGATCAGGAAAAACCGCGAATCTCGCATGCTTTTGGGATGCTAAAGATCGGATTTGGGAGCGCGCGATATGGGATGTGGGCCATTGGATCTGGAGGTGGGTGATTGGAGGTTTATCGCACAGCAGAGTTTCGAGGGGTGAGGGTGTGGGGTAATGTTTTAACTAAAATGTAACTGTATTTAAGATATGTGATGAGTTAATAAAATCTGAGACTCGGGAAGAAATATACTAGGGATATGAGTTTAAAGGGTATAGGGGAGGGTTTCCAATGGGGACCGATACATTATTTAAACTTAGGGGAAAGGGGCTTTAGTGGGTTTAAATGGAAAAGGGAAATTGATAAGGGGAGAATTATTTTTAAAGGGAAATGTCTAGGAAAAGGAATGAAATAAAGGGAAAAAGGGTTAAAATGAAGGGGAAAGGATATTTTACAAGGGTAAAAGAAGAGGGAAGGGTTCTTTGGAATGAATAAGGGGAAAAATATTAGGGAATGAAAATTAATGAAGGGGTGATGGAGGGAAATTAATAAACTAGACATGTAGGGGTTTAGTGAAATGAGGGGAAATTAATGAATAAGCTTTAGTATTTAGGCCCAAAATTATATAGAAATTTTAAGGTAAATACCCAAAGTAATATATGACTTTTGTGAATGTCATTTTTTCTTTGATAATTCCTCTTGCACATGAAACATAGGATTAAGCATAATGAAGGTGCATTTGAGCTTGCAACCTCATGCATTCCAAAACCTCTGTTACCTACCCTTTATTTAGCCTAGCATTTTCTCTTCATTAATTGAGTGAATTTGAGCTTACTGACCCTTTATTTCTTTTTCTTTGATAAGAAAACTATCTAATTCTAATCTTATAACTTCCAGTGACTCAGTTTAAACTATTCAGCTCATTATTATTCTCTACCTAACTATTGATCTGCCAAGATTAAATAGTTTTCCTAGATCATTATTCTCTATCTATCAACATGAAATTTAAAGCATCAATGAATCAAGATTAAACTATTTGACCATGATGTATTGGGGCATTTTTGACAAGTTTCACACAATCTTTTTTTTGGAAGGAAAAGTAAAAGGTAGTGGCATTTGAATTTACATCACTTTCAGAATCTATTTTTTTATATCTTTGGTTGGGGTTCATATTTTATTTTCTTTTTTGATACTTTCTTTTAGTCCTTTGATTTTTCTTTTAGGACTTACCCTCTTTACATTTTTTATTTTTAATATGGGAAAACATTTTGCAGACAGAAAAAGTATGTACAATATTACAAGACTAATCATAACAAATTCAGAATTATGAATCCTATTATTATAGGACCTTAACACCTTTCACTTCCCTCATGATTATTTCATTTCCTATGACTTTTAAACTTACACAAATCTTCAAATTCCATGTGTGTCCTTTGGACATCAACTTTATAACACATTTTGAATACGATATACATGATCCACAATAATGATGTGGCATATGACCACTCGTGACATGACATGACATGACACTGTTGACATATAATACTTGATGATGTGGTAATTTCAAGTCAATGTTGTTGATAAGTGTTGGATGTCTTCTTGAATATTATTTCTCTTCACCTCTGCATGGCTTGGTGATGCAGAGTATTCAATGATCTCCAGTTTTGGATAGTGGCTACAAACTAGTGTACCTTTTATTTCTCTTGATCGATCAACTTGTAAGTTCAACTACAAGAGAGTATTTAATAAGGCTCCCATCATTCTTCTCATTCTCCGTCATCTTTCCATTTCATGATAAGGTACATGTTCCTGCAACTCACTCATGACGAGACGACATCAATTAAAAAATACCCTAGTCGAAGATGATGCATTTTAATCCACCAATTGATCCCGAAACAAGTGACAGGTTGGGAAGAGGGACTCAGTGACTGTGCAATGTGCATTTCCAATATTTATGGGAAGATGTTGAACTCTGAGACTATGAGTGCACAACTCAAGCAGGTATGAAAGAAAAGACTATGGAGTTTCTGGAGCTAGTGGGATAGGCGAAAGGGATGGGCACTCAAAAAGCTCATTTTGCAGTTCTAGGAGTCAAAGAAGGTTGGGCTACTGCAATGATGCACAGATCAAGGGATAACAAAGTGATATTGAGGATTTGAGGTTTCGAAGTGTGTATTTTAGGTTGGGTTGTGGGGACAAGACTGCACAGTTTTAGAAGCGAGTGGGACATGCTAAGGGAATGAGCACTGAGAGTACACATTGCATAGTTTTGGGAGAAAATGGAGGAAAGGATTCTATGAAACTGTGGAGTTCAAGGACTCAAGGGTTGATCTTGAGGCTTGAGGATGAAAAGTGAACAATTTAAGCCAGGTTAGAGGACATTACTGTGCAATTTCAAGAGGTCAAGGTTGGGCCTTTAGCACAGGAACTACACAGTGCAACAATCTTGGGAGATAGGAGTTACACATTGTTCATTTCATTGTACTAATCAGCAAGATCACATCTAAGATGGATGTGACTACATAGTGCATAGTTTAGAAGGGGCTCGGTGAAGATAAGTTGCTCGGTCGAGAAGTTTTTCCAAAAAGGGTTATGTAGGATAGGTGATGAACTATAATTAACCTTGATTATGATCACACACTTGGAATAATTTGATGAAATGACAACATAGATAATTCGAACGCATAAAAAAAGAACTTCCATCTATGTGACCTCTTTATGGCAATATCTGAAAACTATCACCCTTAAGATAGACTTTGGGACGACCATGACGACACTTGTGTGACAGTGCTGAGGACTTTGTGCATGTGTGAAAAATGTTTCCATAGTTATAAAACATCATGTACACAAACCTTTGAAACCATCAGAATACGTTGCAAATATTGCATGACAGCCAAACATGTCGAAAAATGACAATTAACACAACATGAAAAGGGGACAAAACACTGCAACAAAGCTCATGAAATAAGCTCTAATGTTTGTGACAACAATGTACAAGGCCAAGGAAGTCTTTGAAATTGAGTGTACGCCAAATATTTTGATGGTGTTGCAGTAGCTACAACACTTGGCGAAACATTAGTTAAACTCCAACTCATTTGTATCAGTTAACTTCTTTTGTGCATGGCCTTATTTCTTCCAGGAGTATTGCTTCATTATGAAGATTACTTTGGTATTCCCATTTACCCCAAAAATAGACATGATCCCCCTTATAACTTCTCGGTTTAACAAAACATAAGGTTCAACTATATCATAATGTTTCGAGTTGGGAAGGGTAGTGTAGCTTACGGGCATAATATTTTTAGAGTATAATTCTTCATCCCTAGTGTTGCTCTACTGCTAGCAGGCCTAGATAGTACCCCAATGGAGTCATGCAAGAACACAAACATTTCTCCCCTGCCAACGAGCCTAGAAGGTACCCCAGCTGAGTTTCTTTCTTCACTTCTCTGCGTAGGAAGCCTTTCTCTTCTTTTGCTTTTACTTATTTATTTTAATAGAACTGTGCATAAGCACTTATTTATTTTGGGGTGGAAGAGGGATCCCAACTTTTAAGAGAAAAAGAGGTTGTTCCTTTAGAGAAGCATATAGATACCTCTGATTTAGGTTTTCTTGTTTATATTTTTCTCCTTCTCTTATTCTACTAGTTGGATAAGCATGAAGACACCAAAACATAAAGACCAAGTGTAGGCATGAGGTTCCTGGAATAAACACAGTTTCATGATTGGACCAAAAATATCCTTACGGAAGGATCATATTTTTTGTCAAAACTTCATTAGCGAAAATATATAACCAACATAAAGAACATGGACTGGATGTTAGCCAAATTTTCAAGTGTCACAAGACTCTTTAGACTTCATCAACAAACATAATAAGAAGCTAAAACGGGTCCAGGAACAACATTTATTCACATGATGGAAGAAACAAAGAGGCAAACAAAAACAAAGAAAAACAAAAGAAATAAAATGAAAGGAAATACAACACACAACAAGGAAGCTAAACCAATGTGTAATGTAAGAGAAAAGTAATAAAATATAAGAGATACTAAATAGAACAACACGAGTTGAGTGAAGATAAGGAAAACTAGGATGAAGGTAATCCTACTCCTAACCTAATAACTAGAAGGTCAGGGTCACGTATAATGGAATTTCCAATGTATCCGCCATCATCGTTCCTGACATGCAATCACAAATATGTGATTGATTAAAATAGATATAAAGCAATGTGCAAGAGAAAAGATAAAAAATTGAATAACTTACAAAAACATTTGAAGGCCTTTCCTGTGGGCTGAAAGATGCGTCACAGCCACTACTTTCATCCAATCCACATTCTTACATATTCGATGAAAAGAATACTCAAACAAACCTTGAATACTTCTTTTGAATAGACCTTCTTCTATGTCCTCCTATTTATAAATTACATGAAAAGGGAGAAATTTGTTCATTGCAATGGAGCTTGTTGAGTATGAATGGTCCAACCATTCAACAATTGGATCATAAAATTCATGATGGTCCTCTTGAGAACGTCAAAATATTTGACAAGATGTATTTTCAATTAGAGGTATGGAATTATAACGAGAATCTTGTGAAGGCAAATATGTTTGATCATATTTTTCAGTCATTTCAAGACAATGAGGACCTAACATAAGCATCAGTAGAGACTAAGATGCCTCAACCACTTGACAAAAAGCCAAAAAGTGAGATGTTAAACAATGAAGATCAAAGAATGTAAAAAAACTTGCATTGGATATGTTGGTGGGAAAGCGATAGCATGAATGAAAATCATCAAAGATAGAATAATGATTAGATAATTTGATTAAAGCATCAAATTCCCAGTTTGTAATCAATGAAGATAAATTAATTTGAACAATTCTATGATTGCTCTAAATAATCTAACCAAGTTCCTTGCAAGCCGAATGTGACAAATCATTTTCTTATAACCGATAACAAACTATGCAATTAAAAAGAGATGCCACCATAAAACATACATGATACCATTCCAAATATGGTGAACGGGGAAGAACATGATTCGTACGATGACTCATGCATTCATTATTACTCAAGAGGATGAAGATATGCAATATAACATTCACAAGAAAAACAAGGAGATGACTATTAAGAGATGAATTTGATAGGCATGATTCCTTTAGCCAAAGATATTTTTTGAAATGATCAACTTCAAAATTCCATGACTCTATGAGAAGCACACATTCCAAACCCGACTTTGGTGTGAGATATTTGCATGCATGATGAATAAATTGAAAAAGGTTTGTGAATTTGGTCAGAGGTAAGATCTTCAAAATTTGAATTATCATACCCAAAATGTGAAACATTTTTCAAAAATAAAATATCATCGAGTGAAACCATACAAGGAGAAGGATTATGTGGGAAAAAAATGATCTGGCTTAGTTTAAGAAGCTTACCAGAGTCGCAAGATCCTGACATAACCATCAACAGTAGTTGAAGTGCCTCGACTCCCTGATAGGTCCCGGAACTTTCCAGGATTGTAAAATCACATCTTAAATATTGAAATAGATCATGCATGGTCTAAGGATAGTTTCTGCCACTCGTTTCAATAAAGATGCTTCTCACTAGATGGCATTCATCTTTGTTACTAATTTGATTGTATTTTCAACTTCAACAACTAGATTACTCAAGTCCAAAGATTCTCCTTATCACAAATTCAAATATAAATGAATCGAGGAAATTCCATGAGAAAGCTGATTTGAAGAGTTGTCTTCATGCAAGTGAAGATCTGATGAGGGTAGGGAAGAGTACTCAAATATTTGATTGTTTTCATTTTCCTCATGGATAATCCCACCAACGTGTGCCAATTAAGAGGTGAACTCAACATATGATGGACATGAGGAACATGTAGTACCCTGTTGTATATAGATGCATTGCAAACGGTAGAGCACAAGGGATAGTGAGATTAAAGGGAAGCCTCAACAAGCACATCTTCTTTGACTGAATCAAATTCTAGATCCAAAGTAAAATCTTCATGAGAAACCAAAAGACCAGTTGGTGCACCTAGGAATTCATGATTGCATGCATGAATAAAGTCATCATCATTGGAATGGTTGCTGCCCAAGGCTATGGATTGATTGAAATAATTGATTGCGTTCATTTTTCTACCGAGATGAGAATCATCCAAGAACAAAAGCACATTATTTTAACATGAAGGATTTTGAAAAAAAGAGAGGAAAGATTGAAATCATCTCCACCTTCCTTCTTCTCTACCTGCTTAATGTGACTACCTTGTACCTTATCAAAATTTGGGCCAACAACGTGAAAATGTAGAGTGTGAAAAACTAGCTGGTGGAGCATATTTATCCAGCAGGTCATGGTACAAAAAATCATAGCATGTAGATGGTAGAATATAGAAGAAATCCAGATTACATTCAAGACTAGAACTATAAACAGTGACAACATGTTAAGGAATGGAGGAGTTAGTCTTCGACATAGGCTTCATGAGCTATTTTGGAATTTCCACCATTAAATATACATCATGAAAAGCGGAAGAAAAATGAGAAGATGGATTAGGAATTTGGTTTGTAGATTTCCAAACTTTACAATCTCCACAAGGAGGCACCCGCATCAGGATCAAAAAATGAGGAGGACAAGGAACAAAAGGGGTAGTAGATTCCTCATCTGAAACTAGGGGTATCTCATGATTCAAAAGATTTGGTGGAGTAGGAAAATCAGGGGGTTTAGGTTCACCATGTAAATAGATGAGAACCAAGGGCTCAAAATCTTGCTTCAAGAAGTCCTGATTCATGTCCTTTTTAGGAATTTCACAACAAAGGTGAAGGAAATAATCAACAAAATCAAAAACTGACTCACTGGGATTCATTCTTAAGAGATTGATTCTTCTACAGACATCCCAGTAATTATGCCTATCAAATTCTTGATGAAGTTACCTAAGGAAGTTACAAAGGAAATTGATGGAAGCAGGTGGAAATTTATGACACCATCATTTAATGTGACTTCAAGGGTGAGGAATAAAAGCACGCAAACAAACAGTTCATCATCATTAAGATTCACAAAATTTAACAAAATCAGAAATGTGCTTGGTTATGGATGTTCCATCCTCACCATCAAACTTTAACTAGGACAAGTAATAGAGCGGCTCATAGTGAATTTAAAATTGATAAAGGAAAAAATTAGAGAAACACCTCGGGCATAATATTTGAGGGTGAGCCATTTTAGATAAAATGTTTGAACTAGATTTAATGGGCTTAGCTTGTCATTTGGCCCTCCTTCTAGCACCATTTTTGACAGTGATGGAAATATGTTAACCAAGGGTTCCCCAGATGTGAAGTCTCAATTAGACCTCACACCATTTGGTTCACGAGCTCCATCTGGAATAGCAACTCATTTCCATATATCTCAAAGATATTCCTTCACTCTAACTATCAGCACGAGAGAGCGATACAATGTTGTCTTCAAAAAGAAAGGTGTGTCTGATGAGTGTTTAGTTGAAACTGTGTTAAGGTTCTTCTACTGCATAGGGGGAGAAAAGTGAGCCTCTAAGTGAGAGGCAATAGTACCACCCAAGAAGAGACACACATGAACGATAATTGTTCGTCTAGCATCCAGCCGAATAGTCCATAATTAATGTGATGGTCGTTACAACCAACAAATGAAGAAATATACGTCTAATATCTTGTGGAATATTCCACAATGATGCGACATAAATAACAACCATTATGGCACATTCTCAATAATATAAGTACTAAAATAATCTAAATAGTTCAACTATATTAGCACATGTGAAAGAAAAAATGAAATACAAACATCCACATAATAGTATTACAAACATTCATAACCCATGCATGAATAATGTTTTCGCCTTGAAGGCTTCTGGTATTAAATAAAAGTTCCAAGATACATGTTTACAATGTACGTCACTGGCTCCAATAGTGGAGCATAGAGCCACTCCTTGCTCCTCAAAGACCTATCTTATCTCTCTAATGCCTTGTGGGAGGAGCCAAGGTGAAAATTCCTTTGCTCATACAATGAGGGAGTATATATAACCAAGGGTGACTCTTTGACTACCCTCATGACTCTTTGACTTTCTATGAATTTTCAACCTAAATGAATCTTTACATTCCACATGTGTCCTTTGGACTTCCACTTTACAACACATTTTGAATACAATATAAATGACATGACATAACACTGCTGACATGGACTTCTTGATGATGTGGCAATGTCAATTCGTTATTGCTGCTAAGTGCTAGATGTCTTCTTGAAGATTCTTTCCCTTCACCTATGCATGGCTTGGTGATGCGGAATATTCAATGATCTCTAGTCTTGGATAGTGGTCACAAACTAGTTTCTCTTCGCTTTCTCTTGATCGATCAACTTGTAAGTTTAGCTACAAGAGATTATTTAAGCATTCTTCCCTACTTCTTATCCTTTTCCATCATCTTGCCATGGCATGATAAGGTAAATGTTTGTGAAACTCACTTATGACGAGACGACATCAATCCAAAAACCCTCTAGTCTAAGATTATGCATTATGATCCACCAACTAAGCCTAGAATAAGTGATAGGCTAGGAAGAGGGACTAAGTGACTATGTAGTGCATAGTCCCACTAGCCAAGGGAAGAGCTTGAGCTCTGAGACTATAGTGCATAGTTCAAGCATGTCTGAAGGACAAGAAAACACAATTTCCAGAGCCATTGGGATAGGATGAAGGGATGGGCATTGAGAAATATCATTGCATAGTTTAGGGAGTTAAGGAAGGCTGGGATATTGTGGGGAAATGTATTTCACGAGCTCAAGGGGTGAACTTGAGGCTTAAGGTTGCAAAGTGTGTAGTTTAATCTAGGTTGGGGGGACAATATTGCGTAGTTTTGGAAGCCAGTGGGACAGGCTGAGGGAACGAGTACTAAGAGGACACACTACGCATTTTTAGGAGATAAGGGAGGTAAGGATACTATGAAACTTTGTAGTTCAAGGACTTAGGGGAAAAGCTTGAGGCCTAAGGATGAAAATTTCATAGTTTAAGTCGTGCTAGAGGATATAATTATGCAATTCTGGAGGTCAAGCCCAGGGCTAGGGCATAGGAATTGCATAGTGCAGTATTACTGGGAGACATGAGTGTAGGAATTTACAGGGTAAGTTCCTCAGACAGAACACCAAAAGGACACCGCTCACAAACAGATCACAGATCAATACACCAGTATTTGACGTGGTTAAACCCCTCAGAGAGTGAAACAGTCCACGGCCTGCGCCAACGTGGCTACTACAGGCAATTTATTAATAAAAGAATGAAAATTTACATAAGCTTCTCTCATGCACGGTTAACCTACAAATGACCCTCCATGCGCTTTAATTAGAATTCATGGACCAATCGGGTGTCAAGCCACGGATCAAGTGTCGGTAATACCGAGGAGAGAATGAACCGTCAGATCACTACATATCGTGACCGTCGGATTGTAAGTTACAAAATTTACAACGGTAAAGAAACACACTTTACCTAACTCTATACCTAACTCTATACTAGACCAAGTTGAACTTAACTATTTCCTATGTGTCGGAATATCCTAACATCCCCCCTTAAGAACAACTTGGGATAGGATTGAAGGATTTACAAATATGACACAATAGGAGAAGGAAGGAGGCACTAGAGCCTATCCCCCCTTAGTGACAACTTCCTGAACTCCAAGCATATATCGAAGTTTAGTGAACTTCGCCTCTGTGAGAGCCTTTGTGAAGATGTCTGCAACCTGATCATCTGTTGAACAATATTGCACTTCAAGAACATGGTCATGAATGAGCTTTCTGATGAAGTGCATGTGAAGTTCAATGTGTTTGCTGCGCTGATGCTGAACTGGATCTTTGCAAAGCTGAATGGCACTTTGATTATCACACCAAAGTGTAGTCGGATGCTGCTGCTCAAAACCCAATTCTGATAGGATCTGACGAAGCCACAAGGCTTCCTTACTAGCTTCCACGGCACCACGATACTCTGCTTCTGCTGACGAAAGAGAAATGGCAGCCTGTTTCTTACAAGCCCATGTAATAGGTCCTGAACCAAGAGTGAAGACATAACCGGCAGTAGACTTCCGATCATCAGGGTCACCAGCCCAATCAGAATCAGTGAAACCAACTAATAGAGGAGTTGCTTTGGCACTGTAATGAATCCCAAACTGTATTGTACCTCGAACATAACGAAGTATTCTTTTAGCTGCTTTCCAATGACTTTCACGGGGGTTTTGCAAAAAACGAGCAACAAGGCCCACAGCAAAGGAAAGGTCAG
>APFE030500658.1:38059-69272 GCA_000404065.3 Pinus taeda | reverse complement strand
AAAAAAAAAAAAAAAAATCTTTTTTTCTGGCAACACACTTCACACACGCAAAAAATGCTTTAACAATGCAAAATTATCTTAATGCAAGGTATAATGAAGATGCAAGAAACTTAAGATTTCTCTAAATCAAGAAATGAAAGTAACTTGTTTATCAATTGTAAATTGCCACTTAAGATGTTTAGATAGAATATAAGTAACTAACGCTCATTTCATCCAAACACTAAAAGCAAGTTCTAAGACAAACAAAGATGCACTTTCATTCACAAAAAGAAACTTAAATCAAAACAAAGTTCAAGAAAACAAAACCAAGATTTTTTTCAAGAAGTTTTCTTCAAAGAGTGAAAAATAAAATGTCTTTTCAAATGTGCTCTCAACAAGACTGAAACTTTATGATTGAAGAATAGGCAACAAACACTTTTGCAAGTTGACAACGCAAAATGGATGAAAAATCAACAAAAACAATGTGTTTAAAGATGCTCATAACAATCAAAAGCAGTAATGAAAGCCTTGGCAACAAAGACCAAAATATCAAAAAGACAATTTTCAAGAAAGTGTCAATCAACAACTTTCATGAAACAAGAAAAGTAGATGCTCACAAAAAGTAGTTTTGTAAGCAAACAAAAAAGGTCACCAAAACAAGATTTGACACAAAGATTGAGAACAATCTTCCCACCCTGAAGGATCAAAACAGCCAAGATTCCTAACCAGAAATCTTGCGTGCTTAAACAAAGATGATGAGGCTTGCAAAAACAAAAAGACAAGGCCAACACTTCTCACAATCAGAGAGAATTTGAAATCAGATACTTGCTGTAAAAATGCAGACTGACACAGAAAAGTAACTATTCAGGATTGAATCAGACCAACAGACAAACCTTCAGAAACAAAAAGATTTGAAAAATCTTGAAAATTTAAGATATACGGGACTGTACTTATGTACAAGTGCGTGTATATGCGACTATGCCTAAGGAAACCTGCGTATATGCAGGTTAACTTAAGGAAACATGCGTGTATACGCCTCTGTAAACAAGCAAAACAGCGTATATGACAGACTTCAAGAAAAATAAAGAAAACAGTCTGAAGAAACTGATCAAACTTTCAATGCAGGTTGTTATAGGAACAGACTACTTAGTGACAGCAAGAAAATACAAAGTTGAACCCTGATTGGCTTGAACAAACCCAAACTAGGAACAACAATAGTGTTGTCCCCAGTGGAGTCACCAATTATGTTAAGGGATGAACTCCCCTAGGGTTTTGGGTTAATACCCTAGCAGAATGAAGGTTGTCTATACAAAGAAACACACATTCCATATAGCCATAACGCTAATATAAGCAAACTATGTGATAGGGGGCGTACCTGGGGGTCCTTCATTTGAGAAGATCCACTTAGGGTCCAAACCCTCTTTGAGTCCCTTTTGCTCCTTTGACCTGCAAAACCATCAATTCAAGAAAGTACAGCAGTATATGGACTAAACATCATCAAGAAATCATCTTCATAATATATTGAAAGGTATTTAGTTATGCAATTAAATAAGCATTCATACATGAATCACAACATAGATATCATAAACATGAAGAAGATATATATCAGGAACAAGGACAAGTGTTTCTTTTATTATAGACAAATAAAGTACAGAAAGGAATAATTTCACCTGATTCATCCTTTCACAAGGCTCCAAGCAGAACCGTCCTCTGGATTCGCCCAAACTCAAGCCTTTAGCAAACTCCTTCCATGACTTACTCCATGATATCTCAAAAGGTGGATTGACATCAACACACAAGGAAACAAGGGTTTCCTATAAATGGGGGAAGTGCAGGAGGCACAAGGATCTTCAAAACTGGTCAGGGAAATTTTAGCATAATAATCTTTCTCTCTCTTCTCTCCTCCCTTAGGCCTTCCCATTGAAGCCTTTTTATAATTCTCCCAAGGTAGTTGTTTAGCTCGGAATTCATTGGGAACAGTTGGGCCACGAGCACTAACAGGTGATCAGCAGGTAAAATCCATGATCTCCATCCAAAATTAAGGAGTTTTATACTTTTTTAAGTGTTTTAATACATGTACGCGGGTTGGGTATATACCTACCCACGTATACACGCGTTTAACTTAGGGCAATGTCATGTATAAGGGATAAAACACTGTTTTTTAAATTTTTCGACTAGGTCTGGAAGGATAGGTTGCCCTAGGCCATGAGTGCAGCATTACAAACATCAAGAGTGAGATTTGGAGCTATAATAGATGCCCCCTGATATATGAGGTCAGAAGGGGTACATGATGGCCAAAATTTATTGAGCAAGTCCATGGAAAGGAAATCTGTCAAAAACTGAGAAGAACGTCACCAGAGTTCAGCCTGCCAAGCCACAAAAGGAGATCAGAAAGAAACAGTGTCTGAGGCGGGCATACCCATGCTCAGAGAAAGTAAAGCATGTCCGCATATCAAGTATAAGCGGATCCACTAAGTATACAAGTATAAAGAACTGGAAAATACATAATGGATCATCTGATCATGATCGAAACAGGTACATGTCTGAATATCACATATAAGACTATCAATGATGCTGAAAGGTGCAACGGATCACTAATATCAAAGACTGATCCCAAAAAGGTACCAAATGAACATGATGGAGTAAGATGGTACTACACTGCAAACTCAGGTGCCAGCATATAGAATGTCACCATGAATGACTGCAACATATAAGGTGGAGTGGTATCAACTAGCAGCAATAGGAGCAACTGTCAAGTGAACCAATGAATGCTGATGCAACCTAATATCTTCACCAACTGTTGTGGTACATTTCTACACCATGGGAATAAATGATTTGAAGTCGACCAAGTGAGAAATCGTTTGATTACCCGTCCATTGATGTATACCATTAACAAACGTGAGACTACTCAGCGATAATGATAATGAGCATCACAGTACCTAGTACAATCTAACAAGTGCGAATAAATGAGCTGGAGTCGAACACCTATAAGAATCTATCAATCAGGAGACAATGATGGTTTCCCATTGTCGATAGCGAAGGATATGCCACTAATGACTGCAAACCCCAAGGTACTGCCAAATGGACTCTAGATCTTTGCCCCAGAGCAATGAATCGTAGTCGATAGTGTTATACGGGAATAGTGTCCACACGGATGCTACTATTCCCACTAATATGTGTGACTATCTTAGAAACAAACAATCAAAGTCTACTATTGATTCCTTTTATGAAACTAGATGAGAGAAGAACCAAGAGGGCCAACCTGAGTCTTGCGCTCGATTCCCTCTCCTTCTTGATAGAGTTTTGCTGCTCGCTCTTTGTCTGCGTAGCTTCAAAAGGACCTGTAGAATCACAACAACATACTACTATGCAAGAAACAAGGATCTAAATTCACAAATAATGCAGGATCAGATGTACATTAACCATATACAAGCATATATAAAAAAGTACACCAGGATATGGAAGTAAACAAGAATAGCTTTATTTAGATAAAAAGTAGCAAGAGGATTACAACCATGAGCAGCTCTGACCAAGCATCATCCTCCAGCTAAGAATCCCTTCTTTCACCTCAAGCAAAGCAAAATCACCCAACACTGTGAATGTACACAAGAATACTAACAACACTTCTCTATAGATTACAAAATTCCAGCCTCTGGATCTCTATGATGAGGGATCCATATATAGATGATTACAGAGAGGTGAGTCATCTTTTGGGATCTTGATTAGTGTCTTCTCTCTGATAGTTCCTGCTTCCACTTGGAGAATGAAGCTCCCTTACTCATCCCTGGTCGAAAATGGAGTGGCAAGTGTTAGAGGGGAAGCTTCTGGAAGATTCCATGATCTTCCACCTCACATTTTGGTCCCTGCCATTTGTCCATTCCCGACCATCGCACCCTACAGAGGAGAAAAACAGTATGCATCGCACCTTGTGCATTGGGAAGGTGATATGCATCACACCCTTGCATGGAGCTTTCAGTATGGTCCAGTTTTGACCATTTATGAGCAGTTTTCAGTGGAGAACTTTCAGGAGATGATGTAATCAGTTGACCTTGTTTCTTTAGGCAGTGAAGCAACCCTTTTAGGGATTTAAGAGCCCTTAGTTTATGGACATTTGTGATTGGGGTTGAAGTTCCCAAAAATGTCTATAACAGTTGCCCCCTAAAGCATGAGGTCGTTAATCGTTTTTGATGTCGGGTGAAATGCTTTACTATGAGGATCTGAAGTTTTTCTGAGCTGGGAGGTGACCTGTTGTTGTGTAGGTAAATCCCCTCTGCGGACAGAGGTGATCCCACTAGCCTAAATGGGGTTTAGCAACAATCGAACAACGCTAACACGCAGGTTCATAATTGCAAAGTAAAGGCCAATGATGAGAGCCTACCTCGAATCCAACGCTTATATTCATAGAAGAGTCATCGCTTCCATTCTTTCGCTTCAGCTGGTCACAATCCTCACGATCCTCACGAATAGACACCTGCACATGCAAAGAACAAGACAAATACAAGCATAAAATCCAAGAAATGCAACTATGTATCAGTCAGAAAGGATACAACTCAAACATCATAATAAAGACATGATAGTCGTCTATTATTATTGATAAACAAAAGAGAATACAACCAAGTTCTGACGTCAAATCCTCCTTTGGCTAGGTGATCAGCAACACATGCCTTACAAAGCTTGTAGGGGATGGGAACAAGCCTCTCTCTCCTTGATTACATGGACATGGATCTCCTCCTTAAATATTTAGCCTCATAGGGATGAACAAGGCCTCTTGCAAGATGAGCTTAGTAATTCTCAGACTTTGGGACTTAGATTTGGGCGCCTGAAAAGTAGAATTACTAACTAGCTTGTCAAAGGGGAAGGAACAAGCTTATATACAGGTAGGAGGAGTAGATAATACCATCCACTTGATTCATGGGATTGTCCTTATCATTAGGAAGCTTCCATGAGAGGTGGAGAACTACTTCCCTCCTTGGGAGATACGAAGCCCAACTGAACCAACTCAAACTGAATCAGTTCAAGGATAGGGTGGAAGGAACCTTCGGAAGTTTGTTGTTAAAAACTTACCCAACTGGGTTGGCGCTATGCGACTCTGAGACAAGCGCCAGCTGGTGCACCCTCTTGGAGGATTTCCCCCAATGGCGGAAGTGATACACTGTGGAACAACGCCAAGGGAGAAAGGCTATATTTTGGTATGTTGCGAAGGTTCTTGGGGCATATGGAGTACATACTTTAAGGGATACAAAAGCAAGTGTTTTCAGTTATGTCATTCTCAAGGGCCAAGAATAGGTCCTCAATGTACGGAGAAGGGTTAACAGGGACGGTGACAAAATACTGTGTAACAAATGCCCCCTAAAGCATGAAGCCCGAGAGAGAGAGGGGTGAAGTGCTTTACAAGAACATGGTCGACTTAAAACACAGCCGCCGAAGAACCTGCACGAAGTACAACTGATAGCTCAAATACATGATGTACATGGTATGGGCAGCCATTCATAGCAGAGTACATAAAAATCTGAATCCCAAGTATGGATGCAGCCATCCGATGAGGATCAATGAATAGACTCAGGCATGGTCGCAGCCATCCAGTGAATGAGTCATGTAGTGATCATAATAATCCACAAAATGCAGCCTGGATCTCAACATACAAAATCCAGGGTCTTGTGCTCCAACTCGACCCAAACAAAGTACAAGTTCAAGCATGCGAATATAGGAGTCAAAGTCGAACATGCGAGAACATCGTCTGATTACCAGCCAATGATGAAAACTGTTAACAAACGCGAGAGGTACCACCAATAATGACAATGGTCCTCAAGGTACTATAGGTACAATCCACGGCGTGCAAATCAGTGAGCTGGTGTCGAACACCCATAAAATCATCCGATCGGAGGCCAATGATGAAAACAACTTCCTGGATAATGAGCTGAAGTCGACAGGAAGTGAACTTGATCGAAGGTGGGCCATAATGTTTCCCACATCATCGACACGAGACAGAGAAGGATAAAATGTTTTGTGTGAAGTATCAGAGGGAGGTTGAGTATTCTGCAGAGGTCAACTTCTCTTGAACATATCGGCGACACGACAGTGGACTTGGCAGTATTTGACATCAAATGATCAGGGGTCATGGTGACAAGGTGATGAGTAGATGAATGGTCAAACAGGATAACCCAAACCCATGGAGGCAAGTGTGAAACAAGATGAGATATCCCCACCCAGACACGAATGCAGATGAGTGCCATGTTCAAGAGCGACATACTATCGACACAATGATGATTACGGTTCCTTTATTCCCCCACCATTTATGGCGAGTACCCCGGTTATTTTTGGATGACAAGCTTGACGGGGATAGCATATGCTTGAGAGGCGTCATTTCAACGGAATCCGATGTCATTAAGTTTTTAATGAGTCTGACAAAGGAAGAACTCAGCGTCTTTTCACATTTAGAGAGTTTGAAAAGACAGCGAAAAGGAAACTCCAGGGGTGTCCTTTTTCGTAAAGTTGTGTCTCTCGAGCCCGAAAAAGTATAAAACCATGCTCAAAAGAACTGCCCGATCATTACGCCCGAGGAGTACTTTTCATAAGTAGTGACTCTGATCTGAAAAAGTAAAAAAGTGATCAAAACCACGTCGCTTCGTGACCATTAACGAACCGGAAACGACAAGGATTCAATGATCTTTTCGTTTTTAAATGGTCGGAAAAGGGTTTAAAGACGACCGCCTCTCATGTCCATTTAATGAGTCAAGAGGACCAACTCGGCATTCTTTTCACATTTAGAGAGTCAGAAAAGAGCAAAAGATGACTCCGAAGTGACTTTTTCGTGTATTTACCAAGTCCGAAAAAGTATAAAATACAACTCGTTTCGCCATGAAAGCTGCATAAACACCTGTCACTACACAAAAAATCGGCGTAAAACCCATTTTCGACATAAATATTCTTAAAAATATTCATAAAATGACTTTTTAAAGCCTATTTAGGGTCAAAAAGCTATAAAATGGTGAAAATTGTGAAATAAAAATTACTTTTCACTTTTTACCTTTGGAGAGCGACATTAGGGCTTTTTGGAGTGCGACCTTCAGGTGACGATTGCGACCAATCCAGTGGACCATTTCGAGCGCCGTCAGTGCCAGGTAAGCGGTCTTGTCCTTAGCTTCATTTTCATCTGTTTAGAATTTGTTTTTTGTTGCATTTTCATTTCCTATGGGGAGGATTTTTAATTTTAGGGGTTGCGCCCATTGGCGCGGGTTTCGGGCACGGACCCATGCCAATGGGGCAAGTTTCCCATAGGGCACGCGCCCATGGGCGCGACTGTTTTAGAAACAGTCGCGCCAATGGCCGCGCGCATTTTTTGGCCAATTTTAACAAAGTCAAACACCATTTTCCTGCAATTTCAAGTTACATGAGAGTCTAATGCATTATTTTGGCTTGTATTTGCAGGGAAATCCACAAAAATGGTGATTGTATGGAAGGAACGGGAACATGACCAAGTGGACACATTGGCCTTAATTGATGAGGATTGCATGGAAGCTCTCAGAGCACATGGGCTCAAAAAATACTTCATGCTATCCTATTTATGAGCTCAGCCAGAGCTCCTGCAGTACTTGATCGACTTGTGGGATGTAGAGGAACAGGTGTTCCGGATATGGGATGAGGTACTGGAGTTAGACATGTCTGATGCCTACTTCTTGACTGGATTGTTGCGACGAGGGCCGGTGCCTCGATTGACTGGGAGCAGGCCATCTAGAGAGAAGATGGATGAGGTGAAAGCTCAAATTTCCCCGGAGGCAAAATATGGGCAGGGCAATTCGAAGGTGGATATCCCCACCGTTCAGGACCTAACACTGAGAGCATTGCTATTCACCTTTACACGAGCTGTGGGGGCACAAGCGCCCCACGAAGCTACGAAGAACCACCTGTTATTTGCAATGGAGTTCCTTAGCCCGACGATCTTCGATTGGGCATCAGCTGTGACGACCAATATGAAGAGGCAACTGACAAAGGCCAAGCGAGGCAAGCTGCAATAGTTCGGGTACGGTTCCATCTTGGTGACGTTCTTCTTGGAATGTGTACCAAGCTTCCAGGACCAAGGGGCCTTTGTAGCAGACCCAGCACCTCGAGAGCTGAGGATGGCTCGATGGGCGGCACTGATGCCGAGGGGTGGTGGCGGCCAGCAGATGTCCTTTAGACTAGAGTTCTTCGGGTGGCTTCGCCGCCAACTGATCATGGTGGAAGACTGGCCGTATGCAGGGACAGACTTCACTGGAGACCCTGACCTTCCCTTACCGGATGGAGAGGACTGGGACGAGGAGATTGGTACATCCTCATTTTTTTATTTTGTATTTTTATGATTTTTTTTGTTAGTACATGCTTGTCCTAAGACCTTTATATGCATATGCAGATGTCGGCCCAAAGCGTCCAGTTGGCCTGTCTCCCGTTGCGAGGAGCCATCTAGTAGCAGCAATAGCAGGAGCAGATCCTCAGGAGGTGTTAGGATATTCCGACACATAGGAAATAGTTAAGTTCAACTTGGTCTAGTATAGAGTTAGGTATAGAGTTAGGTAAAGTGTGTTTCTTTACCGTTGTACATTTTGTAACTTACAATCCGACGGTCACGATATGTAGTGATCCGACGGTTCGCATTCTCTCCTCGGTATTATCGACACTTGATCCGTGGCTTGACACCCGATTGGTCCATGAATTCTATTTAAAGCGCATGGAGGGTCAGTTGTAGGTTCACTGTGCATGAGAGAAGCTTATGTAAATTTTCATTCTTTTATTAATAAATTGCCTATAGTAGCCACGTTGGCGCAGGCCGTGGACTGTTTCCCTCTATGAGGGTTTTAACCATGTCAAAACACTGGTGTATTGATCTGTGATCTGTTTGTGAGCGGTTTCCTTTTGGTGTTCTGTCTGAGGAACTTACCCTGTAAATTCCTACAAGGAGTTAGATCTAGACTCTTTCTGGGACATAAGTGTAACATTTGAAGAAGTTTGATTTGTCAAAAATAAAATTAAGAGCACTGCTTCTCCTTCAAACTCTCCTCATCATGCATCTACTTCAAATGAACCATCAAACAAAGATACAACAACATCCAAAACTTTAATTGTCTATGGAAACATTGAATATGACATCATAGAGGACATGAAAAGAGCTAGAGATAACATAAGTTTGTATGAATTAAGCAAACTTAAAACTTAGAAGAATATTATATTGAAAGATCTAGTTTCTATTGATAGTTTCCATCTTCCTCATGTCACAACATCAAAAAATGGAAGAGTGACTAGTAACCAAAATGTTGCTTCTAATAATTAGTTCAATTCTATTATGATTTGAAATAGATCCAACTCACATACACCTCCCTTTCTCCTTAATTTTGAAAATTTCAACAACAAAATTAACAATTTCTTTGTTTATTCTCATGCATCCTCTAATATAATGACTTATTTAGATTATTTAAAGACCAATGCTCAGCCTCATAAATTAGCTATTCAAATTGCACAACTAAATAGACAAAAAATAAAGATATTAGGTGAGTTATAAAATATTCTCATTATGGTATCCTCAAAACCCCATGTCCATCATATAATAGATATTATAGTAGAAGAGATTCCTTAAAAAAATGGTTTGATCTTAAGTCGAGACTGGTTACTACAATTGAATGGGTATCTTGCTACTGATTTGTCTCATTTTTTGCTTCCCTTTAATGGTAAACCTAATCAAATCAAAGTTGATAGGGAAAGACATATGAAATTTATTGTTATTGATTTATGAGGATAAAACAAATGAAGTGTTACACCAAATTTAGTTGTTCATAATTATTCTTTTGACTCTTTCCTTGGGAATTTTACCACATATTTTTTTCTTTTTCAACAAGATTCTCATGTTTCTGAAATTGAAAATTTCTCTCAGACTGAATCATCTCATTGTGTACTTCTTGTAGATAGCCATGTAAATAATTATGTAAATAATTTTTTTTGGACTTTATACTTTAATGGACCGAAATATAACAATGGAGAAAGTGCAATTTAGATTCTTGTTAGCTTGGGTGGTGAAAAGACTATGTTAAGTTCTCGGTTAGACTTTGAATGTATTAACAATGTAGTTGAGTATGAATAATTTGTGAAAGGGTTTAAAAAAACTATTAGTATGAATGTGCATCATATTAAATTCCTTGGAGACAGATAGACTATGACTAACCAAATTAAAAATGTTATTAATTATGTCTCCAATAACTGGAAAAAGTTAAGGATCTAATATGTAATTTTTATTCAGTTAATATCATTTTTGTTTCAAGATTGCAAAATTCTAGTGTTGAGTTTTTAGCTAACATTGCTTCTGAATTGATTCCTCCTAAAAAATATAATCCTAATAGATTCTCCATAGGATTTATTTTAAACCTTTCATCCCAGATGACATCGCCAACTTATGAATGTTCAACGATGATTATGATATAATTAACTTCCTTTCTTCTGAAGGTATAGATGATACTCATGTAATCGATGAACATTCCCATAATCATGAAATAAAAAAATCATTTAAAGGTGAAAATATTCGATCTAAAAAATTCATCCCTTAGTATGTGGTTAAATTGGAAGACTTCAACAATATTGAATACATATTCAAGAAACTTGTTAATGCAAAAACTAATAGTCCTATGGTGAACTTCGATGTCACTAATCCTGATTCAAAATTGAATCCACAAAATGTAAACATAAGATTATGGTTGCACACACTTAGAGAGAATTTATTTAATCAATTTTCTCAAGTGGTATAACAATTTTTTTGCATGGTCATATGATGACCTAAAAACCTTTAATACATTGATTATCTGACAAACAATTCCAGGGATGCCATAGTCAAAACCTTTCCAAACAAAAATTACATAAAGGTCATGCAAATTTAGAACCCTAAGTCAAGGTCGAGTTGAATAATCTATTGAAATCCAAAATCATATTCCTCGTAAGACATTGTAAATGGGTTTTAAACCCAGTTCCCGTTACGAAAATGGATAGCAAAATTCAACTTTATATCAATTTAAGAAACTTGAATAAGGCTTTTGAAAAAGACAATTTCTCATTACCTCCTATGGAACAAATACTTTAAGTCATGTATGGACCTGAGATGTTATCTATCCTTGATGGATTTTCTGTTTATAACCAAATCTTATTTGGCCCCAATGAGAGGCTCACGACAACATTCATAATCAAATGAGGAACCTACTCATATCAAAAAATGCCATTTGGGCTCATCAATGCAGATGCAACTTTCCAAAGGGAAATGGATATGGATTTTAGGGAGTTTATTAACAAGTTTTTTTTGTTTATTTGTAGAATATGACCGTTTACTTAATGAAATGACCAAATCATATACATCATTTAAAAAAAAGTTGAAAGATGTTAGAGGTATGCAATTTCATTAAATCTAAAAAAATCATTCTTTGCACTCACTGAAGGTAAATTAATAGGATTCATTGTGTCAAAAGAGGGAATTATGATATATCCTAATAGAATTAATATTATATCTAACATTTTTTTACCTCAAACAAGAAATCCATGCAATCATTCTTGGACAAATCAATTTTTTGTAAGGAGATTTGTTCCTAGTTTCACTCAAATTGTCCTACCTTTACAAAACATTAATAAGAAGGATAATATATTTAAGTGGAATTATCTTGAAAAGAAAGATTTTATTTATATCAAACAAGTTATCATATATGCTCATGATTTACTTCTCTAAATTATGATAAAGGGTTTATTCTATATACTTCCGCATGAAATCTATCTTATGTAGTTTTGCTAACACAAAGAAATGATCAAGAGGTTAAAGGACCAATTGATTTTCAAAATTCATCTTTTCAAGGAGAAGAAATCAAGTACTCTGATATTGAGAAACAAGCATATTATGTATTTAAAACTATTAAACATTTTAGGCGTTTCTTGTTGAAATCCCATACAAAAGTTGTTGTTCCATTTTCTTCAGTTCAAAATTTGTTGGTGCAAAAGGATCTTGTTGAAAAAACAACTCATTGGGTTACTTCTCTTCATGAATATGATCTTCAAATCAAACCTACTAAAAATTTTTGTGATCAAGGATTATGCAATTAATAAATCAAATAATTGATTCTAAATCAGATGATGTTTCTGATAAATTGGAAGAACATGAAGTGTAGAAGGTATACTCTTATCTTGATTCATAATATGTTGATGTGATATATTATCTAACTTGTGGTACTGCACCTTTGCATTTAGATACTAATAAAAAGTAAGATTTGAAATTTAAATCTAGCCAATGTCAGCTCATCAATGGTGTTTTATTTTGAAAAAAATTATGATTCTACCTTACTTCGATGTTTAGAAAAGATAGACGCTGACAAAGCCTTGTAGTATCTTCATGATGGACTACTTGGTGGTCACCTTGGAGGTGACACAAGTGCTCACAAAATTTTTCATGCATGTTACTACTGGCCAACCTCATTCAAAGATGTACATGCATACGTATGAAAATGAAATACCTATCATACTTGACTAGGAAGATCCAAAAGACCAAAACTTCTGCTACAACCAGTCATCATCGATCAACCTTTCGAACAATGGGGACTCAACATCATTGGTTAGATAATTCCGAACTCATATAATCAACACAAGTTCATTCTTACCAAAATGGTTTTCATTAGAAAATCAGTGGAAGCCATACGTTTAGAAACAATTTCATTTGATCGATTTATTTCTTATATTAAATAGAACATTATTACTAGGTTTGACCTCCCAAGAACTTTACGTTTTTACAACGCCACTTACATTTATTTTGGTCCACTTAAAGTATTTGCAATAGAAAAGGGTATAAAACTTAACTATTACACTAAATATTATCCCTAGGGTGATCGCCTAGCAAAATCCACTAATAACAAACTTTTGAAGATCATTGAGCACATTGATGTTGATAGTCAAAAGAATTGGCTTAAGATTCTTGTTAATGCCTTATTGGATGATAGGATTGTAGAAATTTTGAATAATATGACACTTATTCACAAAGATTGTCGTAATTATACACTATTTGTGGAATCATGCATAAAACATAACCTCCTCTATGTTGATCATTAATTTAGCAGTATTCATAAACATACACATGTGCACATAGAAGCATCAATCGCACATATCAACAAAGTATATCACTAGGGAAAGCATAAAGCTGAAAACCCCCAACTATCTGTATATTATATTGATTAAGAACATGTAACAATACATAGTACAATACTCCTCACAAGTACTCAGTACTATCTCCACCTGTTACACACAAACTAGCTCAGATCTGAATTAATCACTGGCTGAAATCTCCTCCGTTGTTTGCCTGCCTCCACTGCACAATCCTGCATGAGAATAGATGAGAATCAGCTCCAAATTCGTATTCCCTTTGCCTATACCAGGTAATCCTCATTGGCAATACTCAATCCATTGATTGTATAAATCTCGTGCACAACTATTGTCACAACTGACAGCTGTCTTGCCCTTTCACTCACCTCTAACACTTGTCTCCACTGAACTATCCATGCACTGAGTTAACTGATGTATTCTTTAGTTTCTTTATGAGTTAATGAATTAGTGAATTAATTAATAACTAATTCACACCACTCATCACTTAGTCTATTGATCAGTTAGACTAAATACAACTAGTTCAACTAAGTCAAACTAAACACAACTCCATTAACTGCTCATCCAACTCCACAGAACTCAATCACTGAAGTCCTTCATGCAATAGCTCAAGTAACTCATAAGAACCACATATTTCCTTCTGGCAACTGCATGTGCCACATCCATAGCTCGAACTGAGGTGCTCCAAGAGAATAAGATAATGTTTATAGTCCAAATATTATTAAGAGCTAATAATATTCGACTGTTCTATTTTTAGCCTCGCAGTCTAAAAATAGACTCCGCCCATATGTCTAAAAATAGAAGTCCATCTATTTTTACCAACATGACCAATCATCCACAAATAACATCCTGCAACTCATAGACCATGATCCATATGTCTAAAAATAGATGTAGTCTAAAAATAGACTTTTGTTCCAAAAATAGCCTGCGGGACCACTTAGTGAAGGCGATTTCTTCTCACTAAGCTCCATCATCTTGCTGCCTTTTCAACAAGGATTACACATAAAGCCACAATAGGGACTTCTCCTTATTTCATACTATATCGAAAAGAATCCCTATTACCTCCAAACATTGATTTACCATTACTCTCCTTAGCCTAATCCATATATGAAGAACCTTGTTTTGGTTTACAACATCACCTAGCTGAAGTATTTAAACTAGAGGAACCTAGAGACAAATCCATTTTCACTTTTGTAGTTTTTTTGTATTGAAACTACAAAAAACTACCACAGAGGCTTGAAATCCAAAATATTAATCTTACAACCTATCTACAATTGTTGAAATGCTAATTCTCTCTTATCAAAAGATACATAAACGAGATCTAAAAAATCTAGCATGCTGCAAAACATTGTAACAAAAACAATTATAACACCAGATTTACAAATGGCTATTCACACGTTTACATGATAGCTTTCAAAACTTTAGGAAAAGTATTTTTTTTAGGATTTTCCCATTACTAGTAAATTTTCCTCTATTCCATCTAGCATTTGTAAAATGAAAGTAGAAGGGTCTAATTTTTTAGCAATATTAAATGCTCCAAGCCATAATTTTTGAAATTTTGTGTGTTTGTTTTTGTGTTCATGGGCTTTGTCCCATTTTAGGACAAAATCTCTAACATGTAATTTCAAAACTACAATCTTCCTTTATCTGAATTAAAGGAAGATTGCAATTCAGATAAAGGAAGATTGTAGTAATGTTTTTGAAGCTCTCTTTTCTTACCATATTAATGATCAAAATTTGTTTTGACGTGAAACTTTCTAAGTCATGTGTTTTCGTTATTTATAGACTTACCGTTTTCTTTTTCTTTTATTAAATATAAATAGAGATGATTGGTTTCCACAATTTGTTGCTAATTGTTGTGGCCACAATAACCCCACATTTTTTTTTTTAAATCTATGTGGACACTCCATGGAATTTGGTTAATGTTATTCCTTGATTGCATTAGGTTTTTGATTGTTTGTTATTCTTTCACCCTCTCTTTGCTTCTTTGTGATGTAACTCTATCGGGTCACTATTTCACATTCATAATTACATCTTCATGATGGTCAAAATAAAATGATGTGGCAACATAAGTTTCCTCATCACCTCACATTATGCATTGAACGATGTGGCAACATAAGTTTCCACATCATCTCACATTATGCATTGAACTTTGCAGGTCGTTTAGCTACTCCACATCGCTTGCCACTCGTGTGCATTGAAAGAAGGTGTGAGTCATTAGTTAGTTTATAATCATATTATAAATAAACTGTAATTTATTATTATAATATACTTATTATAGTAGGTGTATATAATTATTAGTGTAATTTATTTTTTAATTATATATGAGATATACTATAATTTTTATATTATAAAATCTATATTCAAGAATAAAAACCCACCATGCAGTAGAAGCATGGTGGACCCATAACCCATGTGTCCTAGGAAACAAAAATCTTCTCAGATACCACCCTGTGCTATCAGACATCGCCCAAAAGAAACAAACTCTGCTATGATACAACCCTGTAACCACCCCATCCCACATTTACCCACTTTCACAATCTCTCCAAGGTAAATATGAGTTTTTTTACTATGACATTACTCAACATCCCACTTCGAGTTATGGAATATGTAATGTCCCCTAACAATAATAAAAATAATAAATAAATACAATAATGTAATCAAATATTGAATTAAGATAAATAGATAATATAATAAGAAAGAATTACCATGAATAATAAAATTAGTAAAAGTAAATAAAAATGATAACGATAGTAAATTTTAAATAATAAATAAGAGGAATATAATAATAATAAAAATATATTGTTAAATATTCGATCTTTTAATACTTTGATTCTAGTTTTCCTTAAAGTATGGGTGATAGTTATGTAATTGTTGATTCCATATATTTATATATAAAAATAAGTAAAAAATATAATAAAATTAATAAATAGTAATAAATAAAGTAATAATATTATAAATCCTATTATTATATCAAAATTAAATATATGTATATAATAAATATTTATTATACATATATAAAGAAAATGATTAATTTAGTTAATTATATTTATTAAAAATTTGATAGAGAATATATATATATATATATATATGATAATATATATATAATATATATTATATATATATATATATATAATATTAATAAACTGGAGTTTATTATAAAAAGTATTAAGATAAAACTATAAAAACAATAAAAATAAGTAAACTTAATAATAAGTAAAAATGAATAATATAAGAAATAGTTAAATTAAGAGAAATAGTAATTCAAATATTAAACAATTTTAATGAATATAACCCAAAGGTCCAATAGATTTGAAAGTTTCTTCTCATAACTTATATAACAACCCAAAAATTATAATATGCAACTAATTAGATCATTCATATGATTAATAGTCAACACATAACTATTCCACTAATTAACATAGAATTTCGAGAAACACAAGGAGAGACGACTTACCTGTGGTAATAATTTTCTTTACTTGTGATTTAGGAGTTGTATGTTATTTGAATCCCGCTAACCACAACAACTTTTGGGGACAACTCTCCACTCAATCGTAGGCTCAGCTACACATAATATTTCTACAACTAGCCACCTTTGAGCCCTCGATCAGCGTACCATTGCTAGAGAATCCTTTGTCTCACAACTCTTTTCTCCTAAGAGAATGGATGAAGGAATGATGAATCTCATCTTCCTCATCATCCACTAAATAGACCAGAAAATGTAAAGGGTACCGCATGCACACATTCCATGTGTCAAAATGCAACTTTTATTTCTTTATTTTCAGTTTTACTTAATTTAATATTTCTCTTAATTTAATTCTTTCTTATATTATTCCCTTTAACTTTTTGTTAACTTGACTTATTTTATGATTTTTATTAGTTTACTTTTAATATATTTATTTAGAACTCCAATTTATTATTTTCTATTTTATTTATTTATTATTATTATATTTTCTTCATTATTTATTATTTTATTTACTATTATTATCTTTTATTTATTTATCATTGTTATCTTTTTTAATTGTTTATTATTTACTTACTTATATATTAATATTATATTATATTATTTATTTTATTAGTTTTATTATTATTAGGGGACATTACTAGTGGGATCTACTATCTGAAAACATATTACCACCCATCGGGGACACCAGATCACCCAAGTGTTTAACAACAATCACTGTTGATCAATCCCTGAGATGAAACTTCCTTGTTCTCAACTTTACCTCCCAACCACAAGCATCCCAAGCTAATGCATGAAGTTGGAAGGCTCCAACCATATGCCTAGGCCTTCCTCCATGTGGTCACAACTAAAGTTTCCTAGTTCAGAGGGTGCAATTGGCAACCCAAATTCAGAATTTTAGGGCTAGCTACAAGCGAGCTACCCCCAAAACTTCCCAGAATGAAAACTAAGATGATAACAAGTCTATACAAACAATACTAAAGTTAGATCTTGCCTAAATCATGTCAATTACATGATAAACATTTCACCAAACATATAGTAGACATTGTAGGTAGAGGTTTTGAAGGCATATCTAATCATTATCTTCTTAACTTCATCGAGGAATTTGAAGAAACCTTGTTTCCCTCTCAAGCTTTCTTCAAGAACACTTATTATCCCATGCATGCCTTAACCATTCGAAAAATCATTAAATCGTGAACAAGGTCCATAGCTGAAGCACATCATTCAACAACGCATTTAACCAACATATAACCATAAGAGAATCCATGATAATCCAACCATAATATCAACATAATAACTAGTACTTGAGCTCATTGATCACCATAGGAAAATGACTCATATTAATATATGCAAAAGTCAACCAAGTCACGAAATTGCACATACCATCAGACCACAGATTAGGCTGAAACAAATCTCTCTTTCAGCAAATCACCCTCATGACATATTCCAAGCATGAATGTGGGATCATGTGGATTAAAAAAAAATAGAACCAACCAGCTCTTTAAGAGGCCAAACCCCCTAAACCCTGAGCCACAGTGATTTCACCAAAACCGGTTGAGAAATCACTAATATTAAGTAGGTTTGGATACCACTAACTTCCTTCAATAGATCCAAAGGAATTTCTCTATCTCCACCCATCTAACAAGAGTTTTACAAAAAACCCATCTCAGCCCTTGACCCTTGAGAATTTTCTCAAGACCACCACAATCAGGATCCAAGTCGACCAACCATCCAAAGCTTAATTGAAATAGAGAACCCACTACATCATGGTTGTCTAGGAAATGTCAAGGCAAGGATGAAACTATTTTAAATCCATGAAAATCGCATGCCAATGAAAGCAAAGGAACCAAATGACCACATGGATGTACCATGCATTCAAATCTCAACAAGGAAATCACACATATAGCTTGTTACATACAATGTACTCTTACTATAGCTACTGATCCAACATTATTTGCGCTCCCTTGCTTTCCTCTTCTTGTCATTTTCTTGTTTCCTTGCTTGTGTTTATGTGCTCCCTCTCTCTTTTCTTAGAGCCCTTGTTTTCTGAAAATGATCAAAAGATGAAAACTTATCCAAAAACTAACTGATCAAAAGTTGTCAATTGTTTCTCTAATGTCTTTTTATCATTGATGTCTCATGTATCTTCATTTCCTTTTCTCCTATTTTCTTTTATTTCCTTAATTAAATTCCATTTATTGTCTCCTTTCATTTTCCAATGGATTTGCCAATTTCCATAGCCATTAATAAATGATAAGTGGTTTCCACCATATTGTTTTTCCCACCATTCAACTTGGAATTCATGTCCCATGACCTTGGTCTGACTTTATTTACATAGAAAATCAACTAAAATTTTCTTTTTATTTTCTTAAATTTAAATAGAGGTAATTGGTTTTCCTAATTTGTCGGCAATTATTGTGGCCACAACAACACCCCATGTATTTTTAAAAAATATACGGGGACCCACCATGGAATTTGGGTAATGTTATTCCTTGCTTGCATTAAGCTTTTGATTGTTTTTTGTTCTTTTACCCTCTCTTTGCTTCTTTGTAATGTCACTTTATGAGGTCACTCTTTTGTGTTCATAATGATATATTTGTGATGGTCATAATAAAGTGATGTGGCACCATCGATTACCACATCACCTCACATTATGCATTGAGCTTTACACATTGTCTAACTACTCCACATCATTTGTCACTCACTTTGCATTGAGAAAAAAGTGGATCATTAATTAATTTAAAATATGATTATAAATACATTGTAATTTATTATTATAATATACTAATTATAATCCATATATACACTACTATTTTTTATATATTATAAAATTTATATTTAAAAAAAAAAACTACAAAATTAAATAATAGTAACGTTGTATATTTAATAATAAGTAAAATATGTATAAGTTATTATTAATATATCTATATTTATATTTATATATTGCAAACTAAACCATTTTTTTGTGTTGTGAAATTATATTAAAGCATATATCATTACACATTGAAAAAAATGTATATTATGTTGTAATAGATAAGACTATATATTTATGTTGTGAAAATGCTTTTACTATCACATAACATGACCACTAATCTTCGGACAGTGGTCTGCTCTTGATTCTACTGAACGTTCCAAACCGGCCGCATATATATATATATGCTAAGTATTCCTAGTTATGCATTGCATGGCCTTCCATGTGGAATCATACCCACAGGTGCCCAAATGGAAATATTCAGTTCCAGAACATGCACATAACGTCATCACACCCTAACACACAGCTTCACGAGTTATCGTTCAAATAAGGAATTTGGAACCTGTTAACATTTAAAGTGAGAAATTAGCAATCGTACAGGACATGTGGTACTATTCCTAAATCTCCACATTAATTGCAATGAGCCACATTACAAAGAATTGATTCTTTACCTTGATAATTTCCCGACCAACATTTACCATATGAGAGGGTCTCGTCTATTCTCCTCCCGGCTCATGTGGAGCATCCACGGCGGCCAAATCGAAGCTATCCAAATCACATTTTACCATGCGATCTACCACTATGAATGGTTTTCACTAGATCGATAGTTATCAATTTTTAATGCTTTATTTGTAATACAACCACCGGGGACCTTCACTTGACATCTGCCCGTTGAACGTTGTTTTCCACACTCCGGAACCGAGTTGTCTTGCGATTTTTTTCGAAGTTTTTCCGGCGGTTTTTCGGATTTAATTTCTCTAAAATTAGTCAAAATATTATTGAAATCACAGCACAATTCGATTGCCTTCGTGATTTTTCAGAATGCACCGGAAATTCCAATTGAAACTATTTCATTTGTTCTTCCTTGAGTTTACCTAATACGCAACCAGGTGATTCATTGATAGTTATTGGCGTAATCAATTTGACTCTCGACATCTGAGCTCGGCTGTATTCTAAACAAGATAAAATACCGAGATTCTTGGTCCACTAGGCAAATGTCGCCTATAATTAAAAGTCCTCATTAGTTGTACGTAGAGGTAGTGGTAATGGATCTAAATTATTCCAATCCACATGAATGTCGAGAGAACTCATTCCTCCCATATTCCATAATTTTCAATTTAATTACAAATTCTCTGGCAATTTTAATTATTAGTGTATTTTTTTTGCAGTCATATTTTCGGTTTGTTCATGGTCCACTCTCGAACTTAAATAAATCTGCAACAAAACTCAATTTGAATCGCAGTTGTCTTTAAAGCGACTTTTTGAAAGCTTTTCTGGTGGCTTTTTCTGGTCAAAATCCGGCAGTAAATTACTGGAATCACAAATTTGATAGCTAGTTTCTGCATAATCAAAGCGTCCCAGGGGTTTTCCAGGGTGCTGAATCCAAATATGCAGTTAAAAAACCATTTTAACTGCAACAAAAACCATTTTAACTGCAATTTCTTCCGCCAAATTCCGTTACCGGAATCTTCAAAAAGTCGCATTATAAACAACTCCATTTGAATCAAGGAGATTCCTGAATTCCTTGCACTGTTTGGCAAAATCGTTCAACTGTTGAGCACTCCAAGTCGGTCAACCGTCACACGCAGTCATGATTGAAGAATTCAAACCAAGTCGATCTAGAAGAATCCGAATGTGCCAATTTTAGTTTGATAGTGCTCTCTTTACATATAAAAGTTAGTTTTTAATCTGTTTCGAGGGAATCTAGCACCGAATATCTTATGACTATGAAACTTATTCAAGAAAAACTGTGGTCTATAGCAAAGGGTTCATAATTTTTGTTTAAGAACGTATAGTTTGCAGTTGCACTATTTTGGAGGCTAGAGCGACGGTGGATTTTTTTTTTGTTTCATGGACCATTAGGGTTGAAAATTGAACCCGTCACAACTCTGGCACGTCGTAAACTGTTGTGTGAAGGGCTGCTGGTCTTTTCAACAGTCGGTTTTCGGGCGATTATTTTGAAGACAACTTGTAGTCATTATGTCATGCCGTCAGTTTTCTCGCAATTATCTTGAAGACAACTTACAGTCGTTCCGTCACGGGTGGATGTTACATTGAAAGTGTATTGTGTCTTCAATGTTCACATAATTTTGTAATTAATTTTTGTGACTCTGAAGTGACTTTCTAACCCTGAAGTTACTGAGAAGTTGATAGCAGTCTCGAACTTTATCATTTTCCAGGTTCATACAATTTTGTAATTAATTTCTGACTGTGAAGTGATTCTCTATGACTCTGAAGTGACTGCGAAATTGATAGCAGTCTCGAACTTTATCATTTTCCACTTTTTAGTAGACGTATAAAGATGTTGCAAATTAGATAATGATGAATGAATGATGAACGAAGAGCGTTTTAGGGGGCAATGTTTTGGCAATTCCTATTTCCAACTCTATTGAAATATAAATGCATTTTGACATGCAAGGGGAATATGGGTTGGCTTGCATTTATATTTCTCTCAAAGTTGACTTTGGCATGTTAGCAACAAGGCAACCCCTATTCCCCTTTCATGTCAAACTGCATTTATATTTCAATAGAGTTGGAAATAGGAATTGCCGTTTTAGGGGAAGCCCATATGGATAATTTTGTCTCAATAATGGGAGCGCACCCCATTGAATGGAAATGGTGGGGACTCAGCATCTTTCCTCTGATCCATGTCAATGGGGAAATCAGCACCAACAGGTGTCAGTTTATGTAAATGAATCCAAAGGATTATCGAAGCGTTTTAGGGGGAGCCCATATGGATAATTTTGTCCCGACAATGAGAGTGCACTGAATGGAAATGATGGGATTCTGCATCTTCCTTCTCATCCATGTCAATAAGGGAAATTAGCAGCGACAACAAAGGAAATATTTTTACATTGAGCAGTTGTAACGAAGAGGGCTCCGGGAATATGGTAATATTTTTAGATTGACCAGTTGTAACGAGTAGGGCTCAGGGTATATGGAGGTCCAAGTCTCATTCAAGGGGACTCTTGACACTCTAATCTCAATAAAGGATCCATTGCGTATCAAGTGAGTTCGGTTGCACGATTTTTTTTATTCTTTTAAGTTTTATATAATTGAGGTTCAATGCCCATTGTTCATGGAAATGTGCAGATTTTAAATTCGCAGAGATCCATCTAAATTGAAATTTCCCATAAAAATAGGACATGCCTATTCAAACCAGAATTTTCCCAAAAAAATAAAAAAAGAACAGACTCATCTAAACCAGAATTTTCAGGGTCCTGCTTATATCCTGCTCTCATATGCCTCTATCATCGTTTTATATTTTGAGTTCCAATGTCTGAGACATCCCTTGTTTGTGTGAACTTGAGATCTGCATCCTCAAGCTTAATATTTCATGCATCAGTAGACTATTTCAATAAATTCGAGATATACATTTTCTACCTTGGAAATTTTGAGGTGCATATCAAATCTGGGTCTACATGGATTTGCAATTTTGTGGTAGTATCCACATTTAATGGATTCAATAAACTATATACAACAAGGAATGACTGAGAAAAGTCGAGGAACAGACGCATCTACGTAAGCCATCTAAGTTGTAAAATGTATTTGGCTTCTCTGTGCAAAGACTTTGCCCTATCAACTGTCAGTGTTTACCTGGGAGAAGTTGCCCTTATATTCACATAGTGCAAGATCTTAATCTCCTTGTTGTGAAAAATTAACAGTTTGTTATTGTTGTCAAAAAAATATAATTTTTTTTCAAAAACTAATTTGGTTTTCTTCTAATGCTGCTATGAATTAGATACTATGAATTAGAGTATAAACCCATTTTAAATACTATGAATTTGAGTATAAACCCATTTTAACCCCTTTCTGATATGCGCCTCAAGGTTGATATGTTTGTTGTTTTCATGATTCTAGTATATACATCATCGATCTTCGCAATCTTAAAGTGCATGTTTGAGTGTGGTTTAGATAGATCCATGTTTGTGTCTATATTCAATGTATTTGCTTAAATTCAACACACCTAATACACCAATGCACTATGTAGTTTGAATTTACCTTTACATGGGTACATACTTTGAGTTACATGCATTAGTCCCACCATCCTTAAAAATTGGGTGTTGTTTGCATGTAGGCTTTTACATTTTTTTTTAATCAAAACCATACAAAAATTTTGCCGAGGACTTCACGTATTATTTGAAGCTGAATGAATATATAAAATATCGAATGCATGTATTGAAAATGATAAAAAAATCGAGATATAAATTTTTATAACAATTAAGAATGTAAGAAAATGTTTGTTTTTCCATGATTTGTTCCCTTTGTCATTTGAAAAATATGGATTTAAAATTAATTTAAGTTAGTTCATAAATATTTTGATATTGTCTTTTGTATTATTTTATATGTGAGTAGTCGAAATGAATCACAACATTATATTTACTTATTCATGAAAATTTGCTTCACACTCGGTTGTAGAATGTCCTTCCTAGCGCAATAATATATTTACTATAAAATTTATTGCATATATAAATAATTGTGTATTAGAAACAAAGTTCATGTACCTTCTTCAAGGTCATTTCTTGATGTGTCAGGTAGGATGTTAAACTTCAACACTGAGTCCTAAACCCCACTTGCACTTGGGCTATAGAATGCATCTTGCTTCTCTAAATGTAACAATTCATTTGGTTGAACTTTCATTTCCTTTTTTTCCCTCTAATTGTTCTAATATTCTGCATCATATCAAAAAATATGCATTGATCATATTATGGTTTCTTACATTCTGGAAACTTTCCTCATCAACATGAAATAATATTTTTAGTGAAGTAGTGGTTTCTAAGAGTCATAACCAGTTGTTCATTAAACATTGTATATGAAAAAAGATAAATGTATTGTTCTTTCGGAAAAGGCCTTTGTATCTCAGAAGAGTACAAGCTCTGACCGTTACGAGTTGTATGAGAAGCTCATGTAGAAGTTAGCAAATATAATATACTTTGTCAAAATTAGGACAAGAAAACTTTTTTGCTTCCTCTGAAAATTTATAATAAGGAAAAAACATAGAAATATGTCTTTCAAATTAATTACATTATTAGGATTTGGTCGACGTTTCGAACCAACTAATGTGGTTCATCCTTAGCACAAGGTGAGAAATCAAGCATTTAGATCAATTGATTTCTCACCTTGTCCTAAGGATGAACCATATTAGTTGGTTCGAAACATCGACCAAATCCTAATAATGTGATTAATCTGAAAGGCATATTTATACATTATGGATCGCAAAATTTTTCGATCTAACAAGGAAAAAACATGTTTTTTGAGACAGTGGAATTTTTTTTGACTATTGAGTAATTGCAGATGAAAGGAAACTAGTATAATTTTGTATGGAAATTTTCTTTCTATGGATCATAGAGAACAATATCTTATTATTAGTATGTAGGAATATCATGCCACAATTTTTATTTACTTTTAATGACATGAAAGAGATCAACAGATTTGGTGTACTTTGAACAATTACAAATTTTTTATTTGAAGGATGTAATGTGTTATGGAATTGGTTGATTGGTTTGATAGATTGCTATATCTTATTTTTGTGGTCAATTTTGTTTGTTTGTGTGAGAAAGAGACCATAAATATGATGTTATGCCCTAATTGAACCCCTTGGGATGTTAAGAGTATGGAACCTTTTGGTTTTTACCTCAAAATAAAATGACAATGACGAATGTAGTGTGGTAAATTTCCTTCTTAGCTCGAGTCTAGTGGAGTATAACTACTTATTTCAATTGAAAAAGTATAGTGTAGGGCCTTTGTTTAGAAGACGAAAATGAATGTAGTGTTGTTTTGAGCCTTCACTGTTTTGGTAGTTAGAATGTGAGATCTTATTTTTTTGGTTAGAAAATTCCATAGATGCCCAAGTCTAATATAATGTAAGAGTTTGTGTTGTTAGCTTACATAGACTGCATGATCTTATTTTTAAGGTCCAGTACAAACTAGTGATTATGTGTGTGACTGCAGGATCTTGTTTTTCTTGACTGGATCCACATAACACTTATTTTTTAAACAAATCCTATATCAATGTCATTGCTAATTTATTCTTGACTCGATCAGCTAAATTGCATTCACTATAAATAGGGATGTCTCCACATGGGTCTAGGTATACACACAAGAAGGTCTTTTTATTCTCATTAATTTGGTCTAACTAAGACACCAAATTTGCACATTCTTTGTAGACTTTGAAACCTCCGTTGATGATTTTTGTTATAGGTCCCCTCACCACCCTTAATTCGATATCATTGTTGGGCTTAAAATTCTCCACCAATTTCCCCAAAGAGTACACTTCCCTCCTCATTGTCTGAGGTGGACAAATCACATGCATTATGAAGTTGAACAACATATTGACCTTTTTATAAAAACAGATGCTCAATATCATGGTGAACTCCATCACATCAGCCGTAAAGCTTATGATTGTAGGAATGATCCAATAGATTTGTTGGTTGGTTTAGAGGAAAAACCCAACCAAGTTAAAAAAAACTTCAGTAGTTTTTCCTCTGATACACACAAATTAACAAGGAGAATAAAATCATTGTCTAAAACCTTCATACTATGGTTGTCAAGACTTAAACAATCCAAAACATCTAATAAGCTCATCACACCAAATGTAGCTACTTGTTTCCAAAATTCTTTATATGCTTTTAGAAATGTCATCTCAAAGGAAACTTCTCCCACATTTAGCAGAGATTTCCAGATTGTATCAGTTATATAATATGATATTTTCCCATTTAGGTATAATGTGCTGCTTTGTCTTTTCTCCAGAAAGCAACCAAAGCCCAAATAAGAGGATTTGATGTCAAATATTTCATTACCCATATTCCCTGGGACCTTCACTTGATCCTTTGAAATGGTCCCATGGAAATGCACCTCCTTGTAGGAAATACCTTAAGAACGTTTCCGTTGGGACAAATGTCAATACGAGTATGTGTACGTATTCTCAACACTATCTGCCATCTAGTTTTAGGAATTTAACTTATTTAATACAAATTTGATTGAAAATGACATGTAAAGATATTATACTCTTGCCAATTCAAATGCAATTTTTTTAAGTGTTTCATTATGGAAAGGGGGCATAAATATATGCCCTACTAGTTGAAATTAAGAGCAACCATTCAAATTTCATCATTGTTGACAATCAACTCTTACAACATTATCGTTGGTTATCATGTTCTTTTCTTTATATTATAAAATTGATTATTTCTCGTACTTTGCTATGAATTTTCATTATCTGATCACTATTGATTGGCACAATTTTTCTTTGTAGCATTGTGTGCAGGATGATATATATATTACAATATGTTTATTAACTATGCCTCTTAATTTTTTCTATCAACTGAATGGTAAATTATTATTGCACTCATAGAATTATATATATATGTTAATTTTTTTTTCATATGCATGTTAAATGATGCAACTTTGTTAGGTATCAAAGTCGTAGGTTTAACTAAATGTGTCAACTGATTGTTGTTATAGTTTGTTATTTAAAAGTGATTATTTCTTGGGCCTATATTCTCAAATGTGTCACTATTTTAGTCATATATGTATTTATGTATGTATGTATGTATGTATGTATGTATGTATTGTTGCATGTGAATTAATTTGTGTGTCCTAAACATATGGGAGGTATATTGGTCTTCTTGATTTCATAAGAAACCTTGGTGGAAAGAGAAAAGAAAAAATATAAAACATGCATGAGAGTTGTGCAATAAACTAGGATTATCCATGCATAATGGACCGGAACATAAGAGAAGATTATTTATTCTAGAATAGAACTTGGAATTAAAAACTCTATATAGGTGACGAAAAGATAGAATTCGAATACTTATTAGAACAAATAAGGACTTGATTTGACGGCACAATAATAACAATAGCGGGCTTAGGGAGCTCGAGTGATGGAAGAGGCAGCTAGGGTTTCGTTCAGAGGTAGTGCAGAAGCTTTGACTCTTTTCATGCAAAATAGAACAAACGCAGGTCAAGGGCATCATCGTAAGGTGCAGGGACGATATCTGTCTAGATCAACAACCTCTCTAGATATGAAGAAGCTGCCTAGTTTTGCCTACACTAAAGGAGAAGCACCATGCAGATCGGTGAGATGACCCATAACAACCGTCGAGATTTTTTCCTTGGGCATGGATCCAACATAAATGTCATGGCCAAAATCATTGGAGCTGGTGTCTATCCTCGCACAAAGGTTCCTGATTAGACGATATTGCAGTATGAGGTTGAAACATAGCCACATGAATAATTTTGAGTGGGATTGACTCTCTACTTTAGTAGATCAGAGGGTGAATAAGGCATGTCTCTTGCCCATGCTGTTGAAACCTTCGCTATGCTACTTGGAAAAGTTCTCTAGAGTAAATATGACTCTTAACAAATATATCTGTATACAAAAGAGATTGGATCTGAAACATAAGACACCCTTTCAAGTTTTCATCAAATCTTCATATGGGAAATCACATTTCATATGGGTTTTCGCATTTGATTGGGTATGAAGGATGAAGCAACTTATTTTTCACATATTAGGCTATCTAACACACCTACAAAATCTTATCTATGGAGTAAAAACAATGCAAGATGACCGAAGAAGTCAAGAATAAAACATCTCGCAATCATCCTCAGTTATTTTGAATATGAGATTGCGGGGAGGCTTTGCTGGATCGAGCCATTCGAAGGAAAAAGGGATATTTCTGGATCTAGTCTTACAAAGGGAAGAAACAATGTAGGCACCTCATTTAAAGAAATCCTCAAAGGAAAAGTAGATTCCCCCTCAAATCTAGTTCAGACACACAACATTCCTAGCCCTTTTATTTTGGAGCAACAAACACAAGTTCCGAAACTGACTATAGATCTAAATGGAATAAGTTAGTTTTGCACATTATATGAAGCCCAATCCATTATATGTAGATTTAATAGTTTCTAGCCAAAGTCGATGGACCTCTTTCACTAGATCTTCACAACTTGGATTATAAACTGTGAGATCCACTTCTTCTCCCAAGTTTTTTTCATACTAAAGTTTGGATCATCAGAAGAACATGATTATATATTGCGCGAAGGCCCTTTATTTTGGGGATCTACGAGACTTTTTATTGCCCTGTGGTTCCGCGAATTTGATTCAAATACAATGGTAGTCGCAAGAATACTAGTATGTGTTAAGCTACATAATCTTCCCCTTGACTTATGGAACCTCAAAGTACTGGAAGGCATTGGTAACCTCTCAGGGAAATACATCAAAACAAATACACAAAGAGTTGAAGAAAGGAACTACACGTTTTCCAGAGTTTGAAGTGGATCTCAACAAGGGATTGCCATATCACATTCTCTTGAATCACAACAACAAGTGTTGGACTCAATTCCTTTATTTTTAGAAGACGACATTTAGATGTCGAATATGCTGACAAATTAGTCACCTTCAATCCACATTCCCCAAAGCCAAGAAAGAGTCACGAAGGAAGAAGAAATTGGAAAGCAACCCAAAGGATGACAATTTCCTCAACATTTTCCCGATGACGAAGGGGAAGAAGAAAAATGGAACCCTTTACCATTGAAAAATACCAACAACCACATGAACGTGCAGGAAAGGAGGAATCAAATCATGAAGTATCAAAACACCCAGAATCGACAGTACGGATGGGGAGGATTCCAGAGGCAAAGGAGTTATGGGGTAGCAAACATCATCATGCATCAAAAAAATCAAACTCAGATAAGGATACTCCAAGAAAATATGTCAAGAATCATCTAGCACTTGTAGCACCCACTCCATCTCAAGGAGAAAGGTGGAAAGTGGAGAAGAAGAAGTGGAGAAAATGGTAACATGTTTCTCTACATGTTAAAGTTTATTATTTATCATCTATGTGATCACCAGTCTTAATTTGATTGATGGAATTCTTTATAAGCATCTACAACTTGTAATTTGGTTTTCATGAATAAAATTACCATCTTTCCTGGGGGGGAGGAATAAGGACTTGAGTTCTATTTCTGAGTCTAGCTAGGACCCATTGTCTAAAATTTAGGAATTGTCCCTAACATCTACATCAAAAAATGGTTGTTAGCATTGTATCATGAATTCTTAGTACTATAAGTAAGAAGCTAAGAAGGGAGGATATAGGAAGCATTATATCCATTAATATGATATAAATATTATACAACACTGTGAATGACATAGCCTTCGATTAACTACCAAGGAAAAAAATTCATAGTAGGTAGCAATACTTTAGTTGTATACTGTGGATGTGTAATTATATAAGGGAAAAATGTATAATATAACAACTTTAAATCTAATTCCTTATGAAGAGAAATCTATAATATTTCGTACATTTGTGGTATGGTTTAGTAGAATGGACTTAGTCATTCCAAGTTTAGGTTATTTTACCATTGAATGAAGTGTTTATTATAAGGGAAAAAAACAATATGGGAAGCATATATCATTATCCAACGAACATTGTCATGCATTAACTTGAAGTTGCAAGGAATTAAGGTATTGCCTATAAAAAAACAAAAAAAAAAAAAACAAAAAAACTCTTGTTTTCTAAATAGGTAGAGAGAGTCTGATAACCTATACTTTAGTATCATAGATAAAGGAAAAATAATGAGAAATGGGTAATATTGAAGAATAAAAATTGAGGATTAAATACTAAATAAAAAAATTGAAGTTACTAAATAAAAATGCATACGAATAGTGGACATTACCATAAACTAATACAATTCTATATTCTAGAAAGCAGATAAATAGAGAATAGATTCCATAGAAGTCGGGAATCATCCCTTCCAGATATAAACTCATTGAGTGTATGATATTCATTATAAAGTATAATATGTTAAAACAAAAGAGGTTAAGATGGACCCATTTATTTAAATAAATTAAACAGGAGTACACAATCGCAACCTTCACTATCATATCTAAACACATAAAAGGCATGTTTCCTTTAAAAATCAACATCCCTTTAGGGTAAAATCTAGAGCATTGTGCTTAATTCCTACTACAAGGAAATAACTCTTGTGTTGCATCATCCACTGAGAAACTAAAAATATTACAAAGGAGTTTCTTTTTAAATGGTACATAAAGTGCAATGTGTGGCTGACCTGTAAAGGATCAAGTCAGCTTATATTAAGGGCTTTAAATAAATCCAAAGTGAGCAAAAAATTCTTACATGGCTCCAAGGATTTAGTATACCTATGACAAATTCTTAAGTAACCACTAGTAAGAAATGAGGATCATGGTTGTCTTACTAGAAATTATTACCTTGCTAAGAGGAAACAAAACAATGAGTTGAAAATAATTATATACATAAGAAGGAATATACTTCGATACCTGTACAAGTTAGATGTAATAAAAATATATTAATATTTTGTTAGAAAAATTCCAAAAAGAGTTATTGAATTAATATATTTGAGAAAAGGAAAAACCCTATATGATAAACAAATTCCACATTTGAAGATGAATTCATGGCATAAAGAATAAACAACCATCAATAATTACTTAAGCTAGATCATAACGGTGGCTATCAAATCCCCATGGCATCCTAGGGTCATAACATTTAAACCCTAGGATATGAGCTAAGCAAAAAGAAATTTAGAAGTGTGATCATGCATGAGGGTGTTGAGAACAGAGAGAATTTACCTAAAGAGAGAAAAACCTGATTAAAAAGAGTTGGAAGTAGATTCCATATCACTCA
>APFE030500658.1:823-16727 GCA_000404065.3 Pinus taeda | reverse complement strand
AATTTACCATATCTCTTTTATAAATATGGTATTTGGCCATAGGATTCACTTAAATAAAACCTATTCTTGAAAATGGGCGAATGGATTCACTTAAATAAAACCTATTCTTGAAAATGGGCGAATGGAAGGTTGTAACTCCTAATTTCAAGGGCTAAATTTACCTTTTTTACACTCTCCCTTAAAATAAGGTGGGCTATTTGAGGTGATTTGTAAAAATGTACTATGATACAAAATATTTGCCCACTAAAAATTTAAAACCCCTTAATTTCGCCAAAGGGCAAACATTCGCCCCTAAAATTTTCTATGGTTTGAGGTCTTCGTTGCCTAATCCTTGTTCTCTTTCTTGTCCTGAAGTATAGTGGGGTTTGTGTTTGCCTCTTCCCTTTTGACTTGATAGGTGTACTTAGGGCAGTAAGAGCAATTGCTACCTCTTTCTTTGTGGGTTCTGGAGATACCGTTGGTGATTCTTCCCCTTCTTTGCCTTGAGCTATAGACCTTTGTTCATCCTTCTATTATGTTCCCTCTTTTCCATTCTCCTTCTCATCCTTGTCTTTCTCTCTACCTTCCTCTATTTCCTCACTCTACCCATCTATCGCTTCTTGTTTCTCTTCTTCATTCTCCTCCTCTATTTCTTCTTCTTTTTCCTCCTCTGTTTCCTCCTAATTTGCCTCCTCTATTTCTTCTCCCTTTTCACTAGCAGTGGGGCTTTTGTCATATTCAAGAGATTAGATTTCCCTTCTTCCTACATGTCTTTGAAGGTTGTCCATGTAATAGGGAGTCTTAGGTTTTGCAGAGCATCTTCTAGGATGAGTTTGATCAACCATTGCCCCTTCCCTTTTGACTTGATAGGTGTATGTAGGGAAGTAAGAACAATTGTTGCCTCTTTTTCAGTGGGTTCTGGAGATACCATTGGTGATTCTTCCCCTTATTTTCCTTGAATTGTAGACCTTTGTTCTTCCTTATATTATGTCCCCTCTTTTCCATTCTCCTTCTCATCCTTGTCTTTCTCTCTACCTTCCTCTATTTCCTCACTCTGCCCATCTATCTCTTCTTTTGTTTCTTTTTTCTGTCTCTTCTTCATTCTCCTCCTCTATTTCTTCTTCTTTTTTTTCCTCTCTTTCCTCCTCATTTTCCAGCTCTATTTCTTCTCCCTTTTTCACTAGCAGTGGGTCTTTTGTCATATTCAAGAGATTTGATTTCCTCTCCTTCTTGCATGTCTCTGAAGGTTTTCCATGTTAGGGAGTCTTAGGTTTTGTAGAGAATCTTCTAGAATGAGTTTGATCAACCCATGATGGGCTAGTTGCTGATGTTTTGTCTTCTTCACTTTGATGCTTATCTCTATCTTTGATTTAAGAAGAAAATAGGGGATATTCAATCTATATTAGGGAGGTGTGTTTTCTATAAATCTCAATTCTTGGAGGAGTCTAAAGTGGTATCCATACACCAAACTGTATCTCCCTTCACATGATATGTATTTACTAAGGTGGTAACTAACTTTGTTCCAAGGGTATGGAATGATTTCTCTTCCAACCCCATTTTTGTCGTCCATTGGCTCCTCCCCTTCCAAAAATAACTTCTCCTTTGCAAGGGTGTTGTTACCCTTGTCTTATTTTCTCCAAGAGAACCCTAAAAAGAGTGTAGTGATTATGGTTATAACTTCAGGGATGATTACCACTGATTAACCTTTTGCCACAATAGTGGCATGGGTCCTAGTGAGGGGTATGAGTGACAGAGAAAAGTATCTAGCCACCTCATCATCGTATCCTCTCATCCTCTCAAAGAACCCCATCTATTGGTGCCTGGTGAAAATTTCTACTACAGGATGATGTTAGTGGATCCTTACTGTGTTTTTGGGTTCTCTCTTGTTAAAACCTCCTGTCATCTTTCCCTAGTAATTATGTAGGCTTGTATGGATACAATTCAAGAATTATGGTAGGTGATAGAGGTTTGAATGTTAACATTGCAATACAATTATCCTAGACTTCAATTTCCTTAATCAAATTGAAGATTTTTCTTCTTTTAACTGGAAAACATGGAAGGTATAGCTCCTACCTCACTTGTTACGTTCTGATGAGGACAACCTTTGATTTCTCCTCCCTTACTGCCCACTGATAATCTTGTAGATTGACTGCTCTGTATCCTATAGGTTTTCTTATATGATCATGTAGGTCTCCTGCACTGCAAATGCTATCTGTCTCCTATAAGTGTTGCTTCAAGAATGCTGAGACCAACCTCTTTTTGATGAATTCTCAACGATACTAATGCTCTCTTTGTATGAGAATCATTTTTGTATTTCCATATATGGATGATTGTGTGGGATGGTGTGCTGGATGTCTAAGTACGAGCACCTCCTTTTGGACCATTGGTCCCACTATCAGTCCATCATTCCACCTTACCTCCTAATCATATCCAACTTCGTTCCTCCGTAACTTAACCATTTTTGGCCTTATCCCCTTTTTCTTCTAATTTCACTGCTGCCACGTGTGGAGTGGTCTAACTATTTTCTCCATGTCTACTAGCCGAAGGTGGCAAATTTAACTGGCCACCTTTTCTTATAAAACCAACTCTCACATAATCCTACAGTTTTGATCATATCATACGAACGAGAGAGCATGAGTAAGATGACATATCTATGGGTAAGATGATTTGATGATGATGCATGTTGGAGAGTGATGTCTCTATGTTGTATATTTGCTGCATATCCTTCTTTGTATTGGACTCTTTTTATGCTTGTTTCTTTTCATGTGCATGTATTGGAGAGTGATGCTAGTGATGTTGTTACTGTTGCTGAGCTCTAGAGGAGCTTCCTCAACCTTGGAATATTTAAGATGAATATGGATGCAAACCTATGAAGTTCTATTGTGGGATAGGGTGCTACAATATTTCCTGCAGGAAACCTATAGAATGTCCTGTAGTTGACTCTCCCCTAAACATTCATACTTTTTCTCACTTCTGGAGCATGAGGTTTGTTGACATGAGTAGAGAAGGGTTGTAGTGAATGGTAGGTGAGAGTCGTGGCCTTAAGTTATTGTCCCTATGTCATCCTTTTCTCTCTCTTCTATTTATTTTTCTTTTAAAATTGTATCTATAGCTCTCTCTTCTCTCTCTCATCTCTCTCTCTCTCTCTCTTCTCTCTCTCTCTACTATAATATAATTATATATATATATATTTATATATATATATATATATATTGACCCATTGGATAGATGCAGGGATAACATGGTGATGATGTGGTGGAGTGAATGGTTTTCTTTTTCAGACATAGGCATGTCATCCCCTTGCTCTAGGATCACTTTTTTTTGGGATTTCAAGGCCATTTTAATTCCTACAGGAAACTCCTATATGTTTATATGGAATCCTGTAGAAAACATAGAGCCTGTGTAAACTGAGCTCGAGGAGTTCATAAATGGAATAATGGATGAAATAGTGAAGAATATGAGATGGAGGGATTGAAATATGGATTTTGTAGGTTCTTTTGTCCTCTCAAGTTGTGCTTATTCTCCTCTTGCTGACCTGCAAACAACATTTCCATAATTTGTTTACCTTTTCTCTCTTTTTTCAATTTTTTCTCTTTTCTCTTTTTTAGAAAACAACTAGTTTGCCTCCAAGGAGGTTTTCATCCTAGTTTCCTACACTAGCTTCCTCAAAAGAGGTTTTCACCCAGAGATCCTTTTATTTTTTCTCTTTTTTCAACACCATTGGGCCACCTCAAGAGGTTTTCAACCGAACAGTGGGACTCACGTGCCTCATGGAGGTTTTCAGTTGAGTCTCTTTTTTTTTCTCTTTCTTCCTTTCTTCTTTTTTTTCTCTTCTTTTTTAGGGACTTGATGGGGCAGAAGCTGAGACTTTCTCTACCACCATCACTGTCTTGCTGATGCCATTGATGAATTATTTCTTTGACAAGGGTTTCTTGTAGACCTTAAATCTATACCCATTGACAAGTAAAGGGATATCCTTTGCATCAATGGTTCTTATCTATACTAAACTAGTATCATGACATTTTTCTATGACATAAGGCCCTAACCATCTAGTCTTTAACTTGCCTTTCAAATCCTTGTACCTAGAATCATACAACAAATCCCAATCACCTTCTTGTAAATTCTTGTCCTTTATATTCTTTTCATGCCAAATTTTCCTTTGAAATTGAGTCACCTCTATGTGAGGAGGGCCTGCATCCTAAATTCATCTAACCCATTCAGCTGGAGCAATCTTTCTTATTATTCCCGGGTGATATCTAGATCCAGTTGTGTTTCCATTCTTAAGAAGTTTTATTCAAATTCAATGGACAACAGGGATTTCTTCCCATAGACCAACTCACAAGGAGTGAATCCATTGCTGGTCTTCCGAGTGCTATTGTAGGCCCAAGTGGCCTCAACTAATATACCTACCCAATCCTTCCTGCTGCTGCTAATCACCTTGGTCAAAATGCATTCCAGCGCTCTGTTGGTTACCTCAACTCACCCATTAACTTGTGGGTGGTAAGGAGTGGATGTTCTTTTCTTGATCTTGTGCTGGATCAACAAATTCTCAATCATGTGAGATTGAAATTGACTGCCTTGATCAGTGACCAATTCTCTAGGGTACCCATACTTATAAAATACATTTTCCCTTAAGAATTCAATGACTTTTTCTTCTGTTGCTTCTTTGATGGCCTTGGCTAGAACCCAATTAGTTAAATAGTCAGTGCACACGATGATGTATCGCTTTTTCCTGGATGGAAGGTCAAAAGTTACAATGAAATACATGCCCCACTTGTCAAATGGCTTGAAAGACACTTGAGGTTGCGGAGTCATTTCATCCCTTGGGGTAGGTTTCCCCATCCTTTGGCACTAGTCACACATACTAGTATACCTCCTTACATCCTGATGAAGAGGGGGCTATTAATAACCAGCTTGTAGTACCTTTAATGTTGTCCTTTTGGTTGCATGACCTCCAAAAGGTCCATCACGACAGGTTAGAAGGATGTCAAAGACTTCCTCCTCCTTGAAAAATCTTCTCATATTTTTATCTAAGCCTAGTGTGAAGAGTTTTCCCCCAATCAAAGTGAATGGAGTGCTCTTCCTTACGATCTTGCTCTTTTCCTTGGACAAATTAGGTGGAAACTATGCAAACACCAACTAATTTTCTATGTTAGCAAACCATGGAGTGAGAACTGAAATGGTGAATAAGCATTCATCTAGTAACTGATCATCAACCATTCCTTCCTCCTTTACAAGAAAAGTCAATCTGGATAAAAAAAAAAATCTGCAACAACATTCTCCTTTCCAGGCTTATCAATAATAGTTAAATCAAATTGTTGAAATAAAAGTAACCATCTAATAATCTAGGATTTACATCACGTTTATTCATTAAGTATTTAATTGCAGCATGGTCAATATGTACAAATGTTTGGTAGCCAGTAATGTAATGCCTAAATTTATTCAATGAATGCCCAATAGTTAAGAGCTCTTTTTCAGTCGTTGTGTAGTTCAACTCATCTTTTGACAAATTCTTACTGATGAAGTAAATGTCATAAGGTATCTTGTCATTTAGCTGGGCTAGAGTTTCTCCTATGGCTTTGTGAGAGGCATCGACATGTATGTGGAAAGGATGAGCCCAATTTGGGCCTCAGAGAATAGGTGCAATAGTCAACTTTTCCTTTACGGTGTCCAAGGCTTCCTAACAACTTTCTGCCCATAAAAAATTGGAGTCCTTGGCCAATAACCCAAATATCCTAACTAACTTGTTGAAGTCTTTTATAAATATCCTATAGTATCCAGCTAAACCTAGAAAAATTTTGACATCCCTATGTTTTTCTGGAGGTGGGACCCTTTGGATGATGGCTATACTATTTGGGTCTACCTTCAGTCCTTTCTAGGATATTGAGTGACCTAGAACAATCCCTGCAGTCATCAAGAACTCACATTTTTCAAGACTAAGGGATAGGTTCATTTCAATTCATTTGTTCATCACCTTACCCAAGTTGGAGAGAGATTCCTAAAAATCACACCCACAGGGTGTAAAGTCATCCATATAAATTTCCACTGCATCATGGACTAGCATGGTAAAGATACTCAAGAATGCCCTCTAGAAACTACCAAGATCATTACATAGAACAAAAGTAAGGACCCTATAAGTGAAATTACCCCAAGGATAGGTGAAGGAGGTTTTATCCTGGTCCTTAGGGCTAATCTAGATTTGATTGTACCCACTGAACCAATCTAAGAAAGAAAATAACTTTTTCCTTGCCAGACCATCTAACACTTGGTCAATGAAAGGCAGAGAGAAATGGTCCTTCTTTTTTGCTTTTTTTAACTCTCTGTAATCAACACAAATCCTCCATTTCCCATTTTTCATTGGAACTAGCACCAAAGGAGACGCCCACTCACTATCTGAGATAGGGTAAATGAATATTACATCCAACAGCTTTTGCAATTCTTCTTTGACTATATCCTTGAGAGCTCGATTAATTCTCCTTTGGGGTTTTCAGACTGGTTTGCAACCTTCTTTGATACAAGTGTGGTGAGTACACATCTGGTAGATGTGTACACTATGTTGTAAGTTTTGAATGGAAAGTGTAATTATAAAATAGTTTGCGTTGGACATTATCAATTAGTAAATTACACAAGAAAAAAGGAAATAAATTTATTGGTTTTATATTCAAGATTATTTCCATATATATATAGCTGGAAAATTTAGAGAATAATTTTTTTAGGAATAATATATCAATAAAATGTATTTTTTTTAATGTGTATGGTGAAATAATTTTTTATGACCTAAATTGAAATATTCTATATATACACAATTTAACTTATAGAGAAAATGGCCCTTTCACCTAAATTTGGTCATACAATTTCAACCATACATCTCCAACGGTAGCTGAAACAATAAAGTTTTATTGAGATTATTTGCATGTACATGAGAAATATCCGACCATTAAAAAAAATACAACAAATGACATTTAAGAGGAAGCGGGATGGACAACAACATAATTTTATGGTAGCCCAGATTTATGATGGATAACAAAAGTACCACCATCTATTAACCTAAGAAGAAAATTCATGGTGAGGGAATTGGATGGAAGAGATGATATTTTGGAGTGTTGCATTGAGTAGCTATTACATAGTTAATAAATTAGTGAACAACTGTGGAAGAACAAAAACATAACCGAGTGCAAAAGTTTTTAGGGAAATGAGAGGATTCACAATTGTTCAATATGGTCATTAAGGCATAATACTTCAATGGTGGAAGGCAAGATTACCAATAATCAAAGGATAATTTGAGGAAAATGGGGATAACGAGTTTCTCTATATATATATATATTATTTTTTTATAGGATTTAGGAGAAAAAATACATTATTTTATTATTATCCTTACTTTGGATAGAATGTCGTCTCTTGATCTCTGATTCTTCAATCCATAAAGGTAGTTGGATCTCTATTTTAGGTGCCTAATATTTGTGCTTTTGTAAAACTTTTCATACGTTTTGTTTTTTTTGTTTTAAATTTTCAATGATTTTGTTCGCTGAAGGAGCTCTAATGAACACCGATGAAATTATATCTCTCAATTTGTAGTGTAAAATAGTAGAACTATTAAGATGGTAGAGAAATATTAATCAAATAAGGACATATGAGGTAGTTAATTCTATGTTTTCTTATTATTAATTGTTTTAGAGTTTTTGGTAGCAACTTTTTTGTGGTCAAATCTTCAATTTTGTGGTTTAAACTAAGTTTTTGATTGCATGTATGAATTAAATAAGTTGAAAGGTCAATCAATTTTCAAGATTTCACAACTCAAACTTTTGAATTCAACAAGTCAGTGCTTGATTTTGGGAAATTTTGACCGGGAAATGTGTCAAAAAACTCTCCAAAAAGTCTTACATGTAAACTATGGCCAAAAGAAACTAACCATTCTAAATTTTTGTTTCAATTTATTCTTAATTTGTTTTTGGAAATAATATTTAAAATGGATGTCTAACTATCCTATTTTATGGATATTTTGGTTGGAATCCAAGAAATGATTTTTGGTTAAATTAGTTATTTTTTTAATAAAAATCTATTTTTAAATACTTCAATGGATTTTGTACTTTGAAAATTTGAGATATTAGAATTGTGCAGAGTTTATAGATTAAGCTTATAATTCCAAAAATTTCCTTGTGAATTTTAAACAAATTTGACGAGAAAATATGAAAAACATATAACAATTAAACTATAACTTTAAAGTTATAATTATTTTCTGCTTCTTTTAAATATTTAATATAAACTTGTGATTAAAAAAAAAAAAAGAAAAAATAAATAAAATAAATAAAATAAAAATCAAATTTTGATTAGCTTTATAAATAAGCCAATTTGAAATCTTTTCATCACAATACTTACTATAAGAAGAAGTAATTAATATTTAGAAACAAATATAAAAAGAAGAATGTTATAATACTTCTATACAAATCCCATACATCCCCAAGCTCCACTAAAATCAGCTCTTGATTTGTGGCAAAGATCTGCAAATGTATTTAATTTCAATATATAATCAATTAAATAGCAAAATAATGAAATTATTACTTATAATTTAATAATTTTTTTCCTAAAAATAATTAAAATTCATATTACATTTATTTAAATTTACATATGAACAATAAGATGGTGTTATTTAATTTCGGGCTATATAATCCAAATTAAAATATGAATATGAATTTGTATAAATATTAACTCCATTAAATATAAATTATAATAAAAACAATAATCATTATAATTTAAAAGAAATACTCTTATCACTCATAAAATTGATAATTTAGTAATGTATAACTTCATAAATCACTGGTATCTAGATAATGGCTTTCTGGGTATTAATTGAAAATTGTGTTTTCTGCCTAATGCCTTATCAACTACAGTAGAGCCCGACACTAAGACATATTCTATTTTTTAGAAAAGCACATCACGTTGAATCTGGAAATTTTCATATAATTAATAACTATGTACACATGAACAACATCCCTCTCTTTCACTCTTTTTTCTATCAGGCTGGAAGAGCTTCTAATATCAGGGCAACTCATGATCAGTGGAAAAATAACCCAAATAATATATTCTTCCAACAAAGGAGCAACACATATTATAATAATTTAATATGAGGTATGTTTTAATCACGTGTTGGTGAAAGAGACTAAAAGGAAGTTCATCTTCTCTCTATATTGTTATCTCTAGGCCATCAGTAAAATATTTCTACACCTTTCTGACCCAATATAAGTTATGTAGCAGTATTAGAACTTGGAAATTATAGATCCTTGTGCACCTTCAATTGATGCAACAATGCTTCAACCATATTGGTCAATTCCAAAAAAAAATGGGTTCAATAGCGAGTATATCATTTGAATAGATGCCCTCCATGTATGGGTTCCATGAACCAATAACATGAAGATGTGTGCAGGGGAACCTATTCAAATGGATATATACATCAACAGGTGGAGCACTCCAATGAAACAAATTTCACAATAAGGAAGATGCTTGTCCTTTTAAATATAGGCTGGAAAAGGTCAGTCCCTTTGCTTACTTGTTTGTTTAATTTCTGAAGGAATCTACCATTTGGAGGAAGATGCAAGTCTTTGGAATGGCCTACGAAGGCTAGAGTACCCACCTTGGAGCCCCACACATATATGAAAGTGTTTCTTGAAAAAGTGTTTACCCTTGAAGCATCTTTGGAGAATGGATGTTAAGCATTGAAGCCCTTTGTTTCCAATGTTTATGGAGGTATCCATCTCTTTTGGGTTATTTGGTGTAGAGTATTGTACATGTGGCATTAAAAAAACCAAATTTTTATATACAAAACTATGGAATAAGTTCTCCCTCTAGAAACTCTTTTTTTTATCCATTACAACCCTAGAGTCAGTTCTCCAACAATAATGCATCTTTGTACTTCAAAAATAATAGTATTTTTTATTGCAACCATTAAATACTATGCAACTACACATATAACGTAAAACCTAAAAGGTAATTGGATCAAAGAAACTAATCCAACTTATGAATCAAATGTTAAACAAATAAATGAAACAAAGAATCTCACTTATAGATCAAAAATTGAATGAGTGTTATATAGCAACCTACAAGAATGAACTTATAAAATGAACACTAGAATTAGGTTGTCTTGCTACCTAAGAAATATATCTATTCTAACTAATGTGTTTCTTTTATCCTTCATCTTCAAATACTGTCATAGCTAGTGAAGTAATCAAATGATACTATCAAAAGTTTAACGCATATTTCAACCTTAAGGGATATTTCAAAAACCTAATAGTGTATAGTATATACTGTCAAACAAAACGTACCATAAACCTCAAGCTTTAGTATATAGGAACAAAGCAACCCCATCAATAATAAATATTCTACATTGAGACTTGGGGATATTTAAAATTTATCAATTATTATTTCCTTAATTTTTAAAACCAAAGTATTTTTTTTTTTAATTTAAAAATCCCATCAGTTGCTTGCATATTTGAGCACTTGTTTGACAAATTAAATGTGAGTTTTTCATTCCCTTTGCACTTTGTTGGGAATCCTTTCATTGCATTTATATTTGGTTGGAAATTACAGTCAACTATCTTGCATTATATTACAAATTACCAGATATTGTGGTTACTTATAATGCTCAAAACTGGAATGGTTCCAAGGTGACTAGAGAACAGGGTGAATGGTGGTTGACCATTAACCATGAGGCACTGAATATGGTAACAATGAATAACTCTTTTCCTCTTCACATGTTAAAAAAAAGTGAACACATTACAAATTTCATGGATTGGATACATTATTTTTTTCTTTTGGGAATGTACCTCCAAGCAAGCTTCAATGGAATCAATGTGTATAATCACTTTCATACATCTAGGACCAACATGAAATGTATATAATAAATAGGGACAGACATGATAAAATGTAAAAATTATTCACCTAGCCTAAAATGTCAATAAATTGCAGGGTAAATGATAAAATTGATGCTAATTCAAATTGCTCACACATTTCTTTTCTTTTGAAATTGAGAGATCGGAGGGATCAAAATTCTACCAGGCTTCTTTGTTAATCAAGAAACAGGTAGATGATCTATTTCATTATGTACTATGTAATTCTTGGTGACGAATTATGAAAGGTTCGTAACTTTTGCTATCACGAATGTGTCTTTTTCTTCTTTTTTTCCTTCCTTTTTTCTTGATTCTATCAATTGTTAGGAATATCGAGGGTGTTGATTATAGTTTTAGTTGTATCCTTTAAACCTTTTGGGATTATTTTCTTATATCAAACATTTGTGCAGGGTTTCAATGAAATAACATTTCATTCAGCATGTATTTACAAATCACTGATCCACAAAGTAATTTTATACCTTCTCTTCAAATTCCTTCAAGTTTTTGAAAGTAAAACCAATGAATTATCAATATAATTTTACCATAATAAAAAACAATTAGGACTTTAGCTAGCTCAAATTGCTCGTCAGTTAGGATTGAAACAACATCTCTTCTAGAGAACTTCCCATGTAAAAAGCTTGCCACCTCAGAGCTATCCAAAAGGAGAACTTTTACTTAAGTAGGACATTTATACAAAAATTATTTTTTTAACAAAATTACAACTTTTCCAATTTAGCAATTCCACTTTAATAATCCTATAGCCTCCCTTTGTACCTTTTGGGACAATTTTTAGTATATATCACAGTTTTATCAAAATAATTGTCTATATATATTTTATATTTTAAATTAATTTATAATGCTTGATATTATAACACAATTTGTTAACTAAATAGTTTCAAATTTCTATATAAAATCCTAAATCTTAGGGAAAGTTTGTTAACGAAATTGTTTTAAATGACTATATAAAATCCCAAATATAAGGGACTTTATTATGTAGAAAAAAAACAAAGCAATCATTATTAATAAAAAGGAAAATAATGTTAATAACAAATTTTTCATTGTTCATTTGGTTTTTTAAGATTATAAAGTTTTTTTGGGAGGGAATTTAAATTCACACAAAAATTTATAACACTTTTGTGGGAATATTTGACATCCATCAAACCTTCCACCACAATGTTTTCCAAAATCTGTATTTTCATTAAGTGTTTTCTAAAAAAAATATTATATTAAGAAAAATTAATTATTAGTATTATTTACATTAAAAAGGTTATAAGCTTATTAAAAAAATTGATTATTAGTATTATTTAATTTTAAAAAATTGACAAAATTATTGTGTTATAATTTAAAACTAAAATTTCACCTATATTTCTTATGGTTTGCAAACTTTCTCAAATGAAACTAAAATATCATACACGTTTGAAAAAAATCTCTTAAAACTCATTATCTCCAAATTTAATGGAGCCACAAAATTTCTCTGGAAAGATTAACATTCATCAAGAGTTTCCAAAATTTTCTAGGGGAGACTAATTATCTCCAGATTTAATGGAGTTATTCTCATAGTGGCAAAATATTTTTTTCCAGTGAGACTAAAATTTCATCAAGGTTATGCAAAATGTCTCCCAAGAGATTGATTATCTCCAAATTTAATGGAGCAATATTCATAGTGGGAAATTTTCATCAATATTTCATAAGAGTTTGTAAAATTTCTCCTAATATACTAATTATGTGGGCAATTGAGTGAAATTTGTTGTGCTTTTTGATAAACAATGGATCAAAATTCCACCTAGATCATTTTATTCATTATTCAATTGGGATAGAGCATTATTTCCATTTTGGACACTTATTCTACTCTTGCTTCTTAGTCAATTGCACCTTCCCTTGGAGGATTTTCAAGAGGAATACACTATTCATGTCAACCAACTACATTTGCTCTCGATGTTAATGTAGAGTGGACAGGGGATCCAAAATAGAATTCAAAATATATTTTACTCAGAGTGAGGGGTTTTTGCAGGTATGGTGATTCATGTTTCCCTTTGAATGATATTTTCATTTGCACAAGGTACACAAATGTCATTTCCTTACATGATCGGGATATCATTGAAGCCCAAATTAAAAATGCGGGCTTGTTTCCTAAAATTGTATTGATGGTTATAAAACTTTAGATATAATCAATGAAATTGTTTTGATGGTAATAAAAATTAAGATAGAATTGATGCAAGAAGTGGAGATACATAAAATAATACTACATAAAAAATAGAAATTCAATAATTTGCTAGTGCAATATAAATATGTTTTCTTTGAGCCAAAGGGTTTCCCCAATAAGAAAAATTCAACATGAGATTGACCTCATCCATAAGTTTTATGGTTAAACATTGATCTATATATAACATGTTAGGTCCCTATAATACTAGTGATTACCCCATTACTATTTTAGTTGTATTCCTTATTAATATTATTGTTCCCCTATTGTCCTCATATTGTTATTACTGTGCCCAATAGAATCCTTCTATTGTTATTTTTGTGGCTTTATATTATTATTGTTAGGTCGGCTGGCTTATATTGTGACTCCTTAGTCTCTTATATATAGAAAGGAGGTTTTGTCATTTGAATCATCCAAGAATTGTTCACTTATGTAATGTAAAGGAGGTTGCCCCCTCAAAGAGGCTGAATTCTAAGGCGTTGATCTATCTGTTCTATCTTTTTGTGGGCTGGTTTGATAACATTTAGAATCAGAGCTTTCGATTCTAGGGTTTCGCTGCTGCAAATAGGTCAACGTGGAATTTTCATTATAACTTTTTTTCTACGACGTTTCAAAAGCGAAAAAAAACCCATTTAAAATGACATCACATTGAACCTCGGGATATAATTTCAGAGATTTTTGCACTATATTTGCGGAGATATGATCTGAGGAAGTTGGTCTTTTTGAAAACTCCTAAATTACATTCCAAACAGGTGACCTGGGGAAAATTGTTATAACTTTCTCTCTGAGCATCAGATTGAAATTTTCTAAGAAGTTACAGAAAGAGGATAGACTATAGTTTCTTGTATATATTTTTCAGAGCCAAAGATCGAAACAGGGACACATGGGATGTCGTACAAGTTTTCTCTACTGAACTAGTCTATAATCAGGTCACTGTGGGATATTTGGCATAACTCTTCCTTGGAGAATCCAATTTGGATCACACTAGTGGCATTGGAAAGAGGACACAGAGGGATACTGCAGATCGCAATTTTAGAACTGGATGATCCGAAATTACAGAGATACATTAGAGGCAATATCGAGCTCCTACAAAGTAAAAAAAGGTGTGTAGATCTTTTTAAATTTTTTCTTAAGATTGGTTTGAAAAATTATTTTGAAGGAATTCAAAGGGAATAGTAGAGCACTGTTATCGGTAACTAATGCCCCGAGGAAAGAAAAAGCAGACACCTAGTAAGCAACCTGAAAGCTCTAGCATGACTCATGAAGAAGAGGAAGAAATGCTACATGATATATCAAAATTACAAGACCAAGTGCAACAAATGTCACTCTCACAAAAGCTAATAGAAGGTAAGATAAATGGCATGGAATCTAATATAAAGGGCATGGTGTTATAGCTCCAAATCTCACCATTATGGTTTGTGATGCTACACCCATGGCCTAGGGAAACCCCTCCTTCCAGACCTGGTCCAAAATCTAAAAAACAGTGTTTTATTCCCTGTACGCGACATTGCCCTGAGTTAAACGCGTGTATACAAGGGTTCATACATACCTAACCCGCGTATATGTATTAAAACACTTAAAAAAATATAAAACTCCTTATTTTCGGGCGGAGATCACGGGTTTTACCTGTTGATCACCTGTTAGTGTCCGTGGCCTCAACTGTCCCCAACCAATTCCTAACTAAAAAACTACTTTGGAATTGGTATAAAAAGACATCAAAGGGAAGGCCTAAGGGAGGAGAGATCATAGAGAAAGGTTATTATACTGAGTTTTTTCCCCCTGATAAGGTCTGAAGACCCTTGTGCCTTCTGCACTTCCCCCATCTTGTACAGGAAACCCTTGTTTCCTTGTGATTAGATGTTCATTCTTTAGCCATGACATCTTGGAGTGAGTATTGGAAGGTGACCTATTAGAGGCTTGAGGTGGGACGGATCCAGAAGGAGGCTGAGCTTTGAGCCTGCAGAAGCGGTTCAGGTGATATTGCTCTTTTTTCACACTATTCTATTTGTCTAATAAAGAAACACGTCTTGTTCCCGAAACACTTCTTTCTTTATGTTAATGATGTTCACATTTGGATTTCATGCATTAATAGATGTTAGAAGTTTGTAACTAACTCCTCTCTTACATAACATAAAGATCATTTTTTATGTAGATCTTTGTCCATATACTGTTGCAATCCTTGGAATTGTTGTTTTTTCAGGAAAAAGGAGCGGAAGGGACATGAAGAAGGGTTTGCACCCTTGAGTAACTACCCAAACGTAGGACCTCAGGTATGTCCTTCTCACCCTAGAAGTAGTTTTTTATAGAATAAACGGCTGTGTGTGTGTATGTTTCTTGACTTAGACAACTTTCAGTCTGCTAGGGTTCCACCCAAGAGCCTTAGGGGATAATATCCCGCAACAGAACTGGCGACTCCACTGGGGATATTATCCCCTAAGGCTCTTAGGTGGAACCCTAGCAGACTGAAATTTGTCTAAGTCAAGAAACATACACACACACAGCCGTTTATGCTATAAAAAACTACTTCTAGGGTGAGAAGGACATACCTGAGGTCCTACGTTTGGGTAGTTACTCAAGGTTGCAAACCCTTCTTCACGTCCCTTCTGCTCCTTTGTCTTGAAAAAACAACAATTCCAAGGATTGCAACAGTATATGGACAAAGATTTACATAAAAAATGATCTTTATGTTATGTAAGAGAGGAGTTAGTTACAAACTTCTAACATCTATTAATGCATGAAATCCAAATGTGAACATCATTAACGTAAAGAAAGAAGCGTTTTGGGAACAAGACGTGTTTCTTTATTAGACAAATAGAATAGTATGAAAAAAGAGCAATATCACCTG
>APFE030500650.1:66659-80907 GCA_000404065.3 Pinus taeda | reverse complement strand
TTAATATAATAATAAGCCACCTTAAATTGAAAATATGGAGAAAAAATTACAAGTCATGACAATGAAAAAAAAATAATAAAATAATAAAATAAGAAAATAAAATAAAAATGAAGAATTAGTAACTAACAGAAATGGAAAGTTACTAAACAACCAATAATAAGACCTCAACCAATCCTTACCAATAAATAAAATTTTAAATAATAATAATAATACAAAAATAAATTCCTAACGTTAAACTAGTATGGATAAGCAACCAAACCTTTATGTCCAAAGGCAACAATATGCAGTCAAAAAGAAAAATTGAGTATAGATACCATGCTCTACCTATAAAATAGAGTTTCTTTAAAAGATTAAAGCCATTTAAGTAAAATGTGTTATACAAAATTTATCTCAAATGTAAATTATTATAATTTTAATTAAATTTCTATAAATTGTTAAGAAAATATATAAATTTAAATTTCATTTAAAATTTTTAAGTGTTTACTATCTATCATATTATGTGTAAAAATATCTAACATAAAATAATTTGAGAGTTTATAAAAGTTGTTGAGAGTTTATAATTTGAGAGTTCACACTTAAGACAACTTAAGATAATAAATTAAAATGTTTTTAAGAATAATCTTGATTAATGGAAGATGAAGAAACTTAGTTTACATAATGAGAATTACGTTAGAGAATAACAAATGGTGAAATAATGTAAAGCAATGTATCATGATGTATATACATTTTGATTTCTTTTAAATGGTGTTTATCTAGAATTTTACTCAATAGCAAAGTGATTGTTGTTCTATAGATCTTACTTCGGGATCTACCAAATGATGGATAGAATAAATAATCAAATTTTCTAGGTTTAATGCAAACTATTTTTTCTGTACAATTGAAAAGTCAAAGATAGTGGTGCACCCTGTTACCCTTGTATGCTAAACCAGGTTATAGAGTCACTCTAGCAATTGAAAATCATATTTCTACTCAAAGATCTTGAACTAGATTTGTAACTCACCCCCTTATCTAACCAGAGCTAGTTACTATGCTAATTCGACTCTCAACATGCAGTTATGAGAATGGCGTATTAATTTAATTTATTTTATTTTTATTTTTTACCTTTGTTTCTCTTTTACTAAGAAAATCACCCAATTCATGATATTCGTCTTATCAAAATGTTTCTGGTGATATAAAGTTTCACCCTATTTGGACTCCAAAAACAAAATTTATGTCGTTTTAAAAGTCTCCTCCCACACTATGCTAGAGCACTTTGTCATGCCACATGGCACCCACATGGATACCACGTGACATTTACCCTATGCCACATTATACAATGGTGGGTTAAATAGCATGAACCACCTACTTGGGTTGACCCCTCTATGATTATTCATCAATACTTTAAAATATTAAGCACACAGACACATATCTATGTGAATCTACATATAGTATATCTACAAATAATCCTACACCCATGTTGGCCCCACTTATCATACACACACTCACACACACACATATGGTCAACCATTGCGTGACACCCTTGTATAACTTTGTATTTTAACCCTTTAATATTCGCGGGATCCCCTTCATGTTATATGTTATAAAAGTATCCTCTCTCTCTCTCTCTCTCTGCTCTGATATATTATTATCTATCTAATATATATAGATATATATATATATATTATATATTATATATATATATATATTATATATATATATATTATATATATATATATATATATATATATTCATGCATATAATCCTAGTGTTTGTGGACCCCTCCTCACAATTATATAATATAAACCTCATGATATAAGCTTGACAATGTATAATAAAAATCATATGGACATTTTCAATATAAGTGATCACAATATCGACACTTCAATATAATATAATTTCGGCGTAGTTAATATTTGTGGGCCCTTAAGACGATTCGGCTACTGTGAGGAGGTGGGGGATGTGACGATCAAGACTCAATTGCAACATAAACCTTACGATGTTGATCCTTCGACATAAACATTATGACAAATTTAGGTGTGGAGGATCCCTAAATGACCCAATGCAGGGGGTCCAACTTTCATTATGTTGTCCAATAGTCCAAACCCTTCCTGAAAGGTTAATGGCATTAACCCTGCTTGGCATTTCAAAGTCCCAATTATGGAGTATAAATTGTGGCATTTGTGCCCAATTTTGCAGTATGGACTATGACAATTGTGCTCGATTTTAGAGCATGAACTATGACAGATATGCTCGATTCTCGACTGTCTGTAACATCCATGGTGAAAATTCCATGTAAAATATATATAAATACCACGGATTATGGGACACATATTCCAAGATGAATGGTGGGAAGGACATCTTAGTGTTTGTTCATTTAGTTGTTTTTGGCTAAGGAAATTGGCAAAGGCAATGACTAAGGCATTAAAGAAGAAAAAAGGTATTTTGGCACATTTATTTATCAAAATAATGGAAATTAGGAGAAAAGGAAGGTGAAAGGTCACATGTTGCATGTGAGGAGGAAATTGAAGGAAAATAATGGAAAATGAAGAAAATAGAGGCCTCATTCATAAAAAGGCTTATGAGGATCAGTTGGTAGGACTTGGTTAGTTTAGCTTTGGAGCTCTCTCACTATTCTCTCTCTCTCTCATACTCTTGGACACGTAGAGTTTTCTTGGGGCACTTTGGCATTGGAGCGAGAAAGGCAAGGAAGGAAAGAGAAAGCAAAGATCAAGCAGGGAAAAGTAGGATCAAGCAACTACAACAGGCTTCATTGCAGGTATCAACTTGCATGTGTATTTTCCTTGCTAGATTTGGCATGCATGGGATTGAATGTGTTTATTTTCTACCATGGCATGGGTTTTTCTAGGTGTGACAGTATTTTCAGCCTAGCCTTTCCATCTCCTGATAGCTTTGATGAGATGGGTTCTCTCATGCATTTTGCGGGGGATGGTCGGATTGGATTCGAAGCTAAGTGGGGTGGATCTCCGAGTTGACAAACACATGGTAGTAGTGGTCCCTAAACCAGACTGAGGATGCACAAAGCCACTGGTCTAGTAACTCCTGAACTAGACTGTGGGTTATGGTAAAGCTAGATTGTGTGACTTGGTGGGCCTAGGGATCCTTGTCGATGAATGGTGGGATATACGGTAAAGCCAAGAGGTGGATTTTCTCTCCGTTGGGCCTAGTGATTCCAGGATGGAATGCACGGTAAAGCCTAGAGAGTATGTCTCAGTGTAGAGCCTAGTGTTCTCTGGATCAGACTGCAAATGCATGGTAAAGCATGAGAGACTAGGAGGCACTCATATTCCTCATAGTGTAGGCAGAGAACTTTGGCGGCATCCACTTTGGTTAGTGTTTTTGATGTGTTCTATGAGTCCCACATTCATGCTTGGAATATGGAACGGGGGTGATGGCTAAAGAGAGAATTGGCTCAGCCAATCTATGGTCGGGTAGAATGTGGTAGTCCCATCACCTGTTGCTTCATTTCATTATTAATGAAAACTTCATTCCCTTGATTTTCATGCACAAATCTACTGATGTATATATGGATTTTGATGAATGATATGTTTAGTGTATTTCGGTTCCTATTACTTTTGATAGATGCACATTTAACCCGAAGGGTGTTACAGAGTGGTATCAGAGCATGGTTTAAACACTTGGACTAGATGGGCTCTATCATAGGTGAAATGAAGAACAAAGGTTAAATTTTAGACCCTTCTTTAATATATGTTATAAATTTTCTTCTGTGGCATATTAGAAGTTGAAAAATTGTCCATATTGAAGGCAAATCCCACTAATAACATGGTAAAAATTTTAGATATTGTTTCCCAATACTTTAGGAATTATGATCTATGGAAGATGACCTTCCTGAATGCACCTTTAAATAGGTCATGTTGGAATTTCTTGAATAACTCATCTTCTGTAGGCTTTAAGATGCTGAAAAATTAAGGTCTTTACCCAAATGTTGGAACTTCTGGAATAACTCATCTTCTGTTGTTGTGCTTCATTAAGGTCTACACCCAAATCTGTTGCCATCTTAAAAGTTTCGATCTGAAATTCAATTGGCAGTAACACTTGTTTTCCATACACTAATTCATATGAAGAGAAGCCAATGGTATTCCTCCATGTAATCTGATAGGCCCATAATGACTCAGGAAGTTGATCAAACCAATCCTTCTTATGTAATTGCACCCTCTTAGTGAGGATTGTATCCAACACCTTATTTGTTGATTCCACCTACCCATTGGCCTGTGGATGGTAAGGGGTGGACTTCTGATGAGTAATCTGATATTTCTATACAATTCCCTGCATAAGCTTTGACACAAACTGGGTAGCCTGATCAGTAACAATTTCCTAAGGTACCCCAATTATTATAAAAACATCATAAAAAAGAAATTCTACTACTTCTTTTTCCATTTCTCTAGGTAGTGCTCTTGCTTCCACCCACTTCTTCACATAATCAATACAAACCAAAATATACTTCTTACCTTTGGACATAGGATTGATGGGACCTACAAAATCAAGAGCCCACATCTCCATTAGTTTTATGTGAACTTGTGGCTACAAAGCCATTTCATCCGATTAGATAGGTCACCATATTCTCTGGCAGTTATCACATTTACGCACATACTCCTTTGCATCTTTAAAAAGACTCGGCCAATACTACCCAAAGTGGAGGATCTTATAGGTTGTTCGCTTATCTGCAAAATGTCCTCCATAGGGTTCATTGTGATAAGCTCTCAAGATATCATTCATCTCATCCTCCCTGGCACACATGTGAGTAATCAAGTCAAGTCCGGTGAAAAAGAGGTCTCCTTTTACCCAAGAGTAATTAGCACTTTTCCTAATAATTCTTTTCTTCTAACTAGATGAAAAATAGGGGGGTAACTTTCCTGTAGCCAGGTAGTTGGACATATCTGCGAACCAAGGTGTTTTAACAGAGATAGCAAACAAATTTTCATCGGGAAATTTATCATTAACATGAACATCCTCACCTACATGATTGAGCCTAGATAGGAAATTAGCTACCTGATTTTGTTTTCTGGGCCTGTCCAATACCGTGACATCAAATTCCTGCAACAACAAAAGCCACCTACTAATCTTGCCATCAGTGACTAGTTTGTTCATGAGATATCGAATAACAGAGTGATTAGTATGTACAAAAACTTCATAACTAGTGATGTAATATCTAAACTTATTAATAGCATAAATTACAACAAGGAATTCTTGCTCAGTTATGGTGTAATTCATTTCTGCTAGAGTTAAATTTTTAACAACAACATTAATAGCATGGGTTACGAGATTTTCCTTTTGGCCCAATACTGCTCCTATAGTTGAATTAGAGGCATCAATGGAAATATGAAAGGGCAATTTCCAATATGGACCTCTTAGGATAGGTGCTAAAGAAAGTTTTTCCTTGAGTGTATCGAATGCAACTTGACACTCGTCACTCCAATGAAATTCAGATTCTGTAGTCAATAATTAAATAATGGTGAGGCTATCTTTGTAAAATTCTCAACAAACCTTCTGGTCTGAGGAAACTTCGAACTCCCTTTTGACTAGTTGGTGGGGACAACTTTTCAATTACTTTGATCTTAGCTGGATCAACTTTAATCCCTACAGCAGAAACATGATGACCCAAAACAATACCTTCAGTCATAATCATGAAACATTTTTTATTCCTCAACGAAAGATTAGTTTCTCTACATCTCTAAAAAAATCTCCTAAGATTATGTAGAGCTTCTTCAAAAGTATCGCCCATTACTATAAAATCATCCATGTAAACCTCTACGCAATCATACAAAAGATCATAGAAAATACCAAGTATCGCCCTTTGAAATGTGGTTGGTGAGTTGCATAAACCAAATGGTAGTACCTTATATGCATAGGTTCCCTAGGGACATGTGAATGTTGTCCTCTATCGGTCCTCTAGAGCTATCCTAATTTGGTTGTACCCACTAAACTCATCTAGGAAAGAAAAACACATTGTCCCTGCTAGAGTGTCTAACACTTGGTCTATAAAAGGCAAAGGAAAGTGATATTCTAATGTAGCTTTGTTTAGTTCCCTGTAATCCACACACACTTTCCATTTACCATTCTTTTTAGGGACGATAACCAATGGGGATACCCAGTAGTTGTCTGAAATAGGATAAATGAACCCTACATTTAACAATTTCTGCAACTCATTTTTTACAATTTCTCTCAAAGCGGGTTCATTCTCCTTTGCAGTTGTCTCACAGGCTTGGAATATCCCTCTATGTAGATATGATGAATGCATGTATCTAGGTGAATACCCCTCATGTCTGTGTATTCCCAAGAAAATGTATTCAAAAAGTCTTTTAATGTATAAATTAATTGCTCCTTCTATTCAGGAGTCAAGGCATAATTGATATTTAGGGTTTTTCCAAAATAAATTTCAATTACCTTACCTCCACATTAAGTCATTGAATATGAAGGAAATCCAGAGAAGAGGGCTGAATGTAATTCAGTTATTGTATCATATTTATAAGAGTTCTGTAGGTTAGTAATGATATCTAGATTGGGACTAAACTACCCCTCTAAATTTTGTGAAAAATCAAGATTATAAATATGACAATTATCATATTTTCCTCCAAATTTTCCTTAAGGCTTGTGGCTTGGTACTAGGTGAATATATTCTAAGTCATGTTCTTCATGATCCTAATAGGTATTTTCTGACTTTATCCCAATAGGTATTTTCTGACTTTAGGAGAGGTTTGGTAGGGGGTATAGGTTGATTTGTTTAGTTTCATCCCCATGAGAAATGATCATGTTTCTAGACCTACACCCTATGTAGGCATAAGCCATAGCCAACCAAGGTCTCCCCAAGATCAAAGGATGCCCTCCCAAGTTGGTCTTAGGCTGAAGAACATAGAAATTATAGGGTATTTCCAGGAATCCAATGAAATGACAATGTCTTCTAATACACCATTTGGCTTTGCCTTAGACCTATCTGCCAATTCTAACATGGTAGGAGTAGGAAGTAAGTCAAAGGATCCTATGTGAGACAATGTTTCCATGGTCATCACATTGATAGTTGCACCTAAATTTATTAGAGTTTTTCTTATTGGATACCCATTCATAAATGTGGCAACCACAGGGATCCTAAGGTCTTCATATTTGTCAGTAACAAATCCAGTGGACATAAGAATCCCAAGTTTCCCACCTACTTGAATTGTAGAAGGTTCCTTCTTTTGTCTCCCTAGTTTCCTAGTACATAACTCCCTCACCGTTTTGGCATAAATAGAGATATCCTTAATTGTTTGCAGTAACGAGATCTTGATGCATACAATTCTCAGTTCAGACACAAGATCAAACTCAGGCGGTTTTAGTTTCATCACCAACCTCTCGGGAAAAGGAGGATGGACAATATGAGACGAGGAAGTTTCTTATGACTTTGGAATGAATTGTTCGGGTCGTTCATGTGTGGTTTCTACTTCAAGTGTATCCAAAGTGTGTTCCTCTATAATCTCATCAATTTTTCTGGGGTAAGTTACCACTTTTCCTGATATGAATTTAATTTCCTGCAGCGACACAGGAAATTCTTGCAGCAACACAGGAAATTCCTGCAGCGAAGGAACATAAATTTCTTGCGGAGGTTGTGGTGTAATACAATAGGTAGGAAAAGTGGGATAGGCAGCCAATACAATATTGTGAGTAGTTTGGAAGTCTTTATTGTTTGGATTGGGTACTGGTTGGGCAAGAAGTTGCATAGGTCATGGTTTATTTGGTGGGGCAGACAACTGAAGTTGTTGCTGTTGTGGCTGAGCCATTTGCTGTGGCATAGGTTGTGGCTGATAAAAATTCTGAGGGTGGTAATTTAATGTAACAAGATAAGGAAAATTCTCTTGCCAAGGTTGTTGTGGAGGCCAGGGCTGACAGGGCATTAGAATATTCCACATCTGATTTTTAGCATAATGAAATTAAGAATGTTGTTGTGACATACTTGTAGGACATGGCTACCATGGTTTTTTAGGTGCCATTGCATAAAGTGCATTGAAAACTTCCTGATCTACTAGATATGCTGCTTTAATCCGTGGAAGATAAGGACACTAATCAATAGAATGATCACCCTCACAAATTTGGCATACCTCTATACTATTTGTAGGACATTCCCTCAAGAGATGTTTCTTCCTACACTTGGAACAAAACACAGCCAAGGCTTTCTCCACTTCCTCCTGCTTCTTCTTAGCCTATAAAACATCTAACTGTGAAGACAAAGTTCTTAGAATATTAGTTTTAAAATTTTCAAATAACTTTCCCATTTCAACTCTTGTTACCCCAGCCCTTGTAACTGATTTAGTGAATCTAGAAGAGGTATCTCTTGATACTTTTCCAACCTTAGAATTTCCCATTGAATATCATCGACACAACTCAAACACATCATCATAACTTAATTTGATACATCACCTGCTCCCATCAAGTTCAAAACCTCAAGAGATTCTGGTCTTATGACTCTCAGCAAGATTATCCTCAAGGTTTCCTTATTCAGATGGTTCATCTTGGATTTTTGAAAATTATATTGGAATATTTCCAATAAGTCTTCCAGGCATTCTTCCTCTTTCTGAGTCATGCCAAATATTTCTTCCCTGATGTAACTGGTCTTACAATAATCCTGGTACTTTTTTAGGAACACTTTCTTCATGTCATCCCATGTTGAAATGGAATTTGTAGTTAGTCCCATGAACCATCTAAGAGTTACATCCTTTAATGTGGCAGGAAACAACTTCAGCTTTTGAGCATTTTAAGAGTAATCATAACTCCTACACAATACATCAAACTCGAATAAGAAAGCATCTTGATCTTCACTAGAGTTACCACGATAATTAGGCAAAGCAGAGGGAGGAATGTTTTTCATTTGACTGGTCTGAACAAAATCTTTGATAGGAAATTCAAATGTAAATGGTTCCCCTTCCTTCTTGTGATAGTCCCCATCTGTAGTACCAGTACCCTCTAAATGTTCCATATTAAACCAAAAAGGAGTGGGACCCTAGTAAACTACAGATCCTTCAGAGTCAGTTGCCTCGAAATCTGGTTCTTGAATAGGATTGAAGAGGAATTCTTCTTTAGGTTGACCACTAAGCAAAGATGATGTCCTCTTAGGAAGAGGATATTCTTGATGAGTAGCAATAATAGATTCTCTGTCAGAGGAATTCTTCTCTGTTGTGGGGGTATTGCTCTGCTTAGGATTAGTGGTCGATCCTTGTTCAAAACTGTCAGTCCTTGGTTCATATTCCCCCTTGTTCTTTGCAAGCTTCTTTTTCCATTCCAGTTTATTAGTGAACAAGGTGGTGCTCACACCACCACAAAAAATTCTTGAAAATTTATATTGGCCCCTATAAAAAATTTAAAACATCTACTTACCAAACAATGAGAACATGGGTTTGGCAAATTCTGATCTCTACAGGTGCGTAGAACTTACCCCACGTCTTACCACTTCGACTCCCCCAGTCCTGAAAAACTCAAACAAAAAGAAATCATACTAAAAAACTTTCAGTATCATCCCTTAGCACCTTCGAGGCAATGACACGAAAATGTTTTGGAAAATTATAGACTTATAATCTGATAGACATAAATTATCAACCAAGGGTAGGTAAGCTTATGATATACTTTGCAAAATATATGCAACCTAATACCTTAAGTTCTTTCTAATTAAACCATTCATAGACACAACTCTAATGTCTCTTTTCTGCATCAAAACGTGGCAGCAAAGACTACTGAGTGGATCCAATCATCCCTCTATCACTCTTGATATTGTTGGTGTTGATCAGAAAAGATAAAAGACCAAACAGATAGTCATAAAAACCAAGAAGCTAAAACCTGATTAAATTATTCCAAATGCAATTATCAAATAAATTTCTTCATCCAACCATTGCACATATGCTACTAAAATTCAGAAAAGAGAAACACTAGTTGTGCAAATAACTTACTGATGCATAAAAATAATTAAAAGAAATACAAATATTGTAACTAAAGGAGTTGTGAGCAAAGGGGGCCCTCCCTTACTCACAACCCCTCTATTGTTAAAGGAGTATACACCAGGAGATCAAAAAAACATATAACTTTCTATTAATCTAAAAATTATTACAGAGATGTACAAGTTTGATATGTTCGACCAACCAACCCCCTTGCAAATGAAACATAATGAAATTTATACAAGTTCAAAGGTATATGTTTGCCTAAATTAGGAAAACTATTATGCTGTAACTACTTGCTATCAATAACTAATCAGAATAAAAAAATAGCTTTGTTGATTTTGATCCATGACTGAATGCATGGATCAAACTAATTTCGTTACATCACTGGATCTTTTTCCAAATATGACCATTGAGAAGAGGACTGAAGTTCTGGGTGGTTTCAATGATGAATTCAAAGTAGCCAATAGGACAGTGTCCATATAGGTGGATTTCCTCATAAAACCCATGTTCACATTCTTCTTGAAACTAAGTGGAACATATCCAACCACCGATTATGCTGTAGGAAATCTGGGTAGTTACAGGAAATCCACATCTACAGGAAATCACAGAGTGTCTGCAAGAAATTGACGACCACGACTGTCTGCAGAACATCATGGAGCTACTTCAAATCATGACTAATCTGCATAAGACTTTGATCAGTCAAACTTGATAATTCGATTAAGAAATTATTAACTTCAAGAAATACTTAAGAACAAGGTAAAATAATACTTTTTAAGATAATTTGCATACCGTGAGCACACAACACCCTTTTGGTCAAAACTTAGGTAATATAGGCGATATAGGAGTAGTTAGGAATAAAAAAGAGTTCAAAAAGGGGGCAACAAAGTCTTAGGAGGCTATCAAAAAGTGAGAAAATTGGGACTTAATAGGTTCTTTAGGACTTCTCCTGCACCCGTCATCAACATCAACTTCACCATCAACTTTGTCGTGCCTAGTTGTCTTCATCATGTCCCAATCAACACCTCATGTTGCAGTTCCTCAATCCTCATCAACACCTCCTGGAGTGAATCTTCTATCCTCCTCAACACCTCTTACCAAGTTTCCAAGAGCCAACATTGCTACCACGCCCCAAGAACGCCCCCAACTTTTAGATACTGACTATTATGGTTCTGTACCTATTGAGGAAGAGGTTTCAGAATGATAGAAGCATGGCTCGCCATCCTGAGCAGGTGTTCCAACTCATCCTTGTCTACTCCTCCTTTCTTCTTTTGGCTTTATTCTATGCTATCAGATATGTCTTATTTTTACCATAAGCCTCTGTGTCACATGCTCAACACTTGGTTATCAGGCACCAACCAACTATTTTGGACACTTTTTGTTATTCTTTTATGTCACACCCTTTGTGCACTCATGAGAAAATGTCATGTTGAGGTTCTATGACTTGAAAGCCACTACGATGTAATTATTCTAAATCTTTTGTAATATAAAGTTCTTTTACTTGAAAATAAACTTTAATTCCTATAAATATATAGCATAAATCTAAATCATTTTAATAAAATAGTATCATGTCACATCCACTAAGAATGAAATTCCTCACATTTGATGTTGTACTTCCTACAAAACATTATATTTACAAGTGTGTTAATTGTCATTTTTTTTTTTTTTTTTAAGTCGTAGTTTATTTGTTCTACATTTTAGAGGGGTTTTTGGGATATTTTCTGGTCTAATTTGTTCAGAAACTGATAAGGATTTCTTGGAATCACAAGTTTGAGTTGTAAACACTCCACAATTTGAATGCCTTAGAGGTTTTCAGTGTGTTGAATCCATATATGCAATCAAAAAACCGATTTTAAACAACAAAAAATAAAATGTGGCTAAAAAATATTTATCAAGTTATGGCTAAAAACTCCAAAATATAAAATATTTAAACTGCACACCTTTTCATATATATATATTATATATATATTATTGTTTTTTTAATTTTTATTTTTTTTTAAGAATAATTACTTAAAATAATTGATGGTATTGTGTTGAAACCTTATTTGAAAGAAGACATTAGATGAGGCATACTTTGTACCATACCTTATAACCTCTTGGTAGCTATCCTCTAAATCAATAAAAAATGTAAATATAAAATTATAAAAATTTGTATTTATAAAAATAAAAATATTTTACTTTTATTTAATAGTTGGTGTTATTATTATTATGATGTAGAAAATAGTTCCATGCGTTATGCAATTTCAACCCAGTCTTTATAAAATCAAGTATATTAGATTTACAATGGTTTATTTTACGATGTTTGAATTAAAGAAATTGTTTTAAAATATTTTTAAAAATTAATTTTAAAATAAAATAAAAGAAACATAATAGTATAATGAGTTTTTAGTGAGGCAATTTAATTGGTGATGATTATGAAAATGAAATGTTATGTGTAAAAAGGTTTAACGTTCAAACCCTCTCAATTCACTTGTGCCTATGGAAGGGGTATATGTAGGCTGCTAGAGGTTATGGTGGTAGTGGTTGGAATTGACTCATGTCACACTAGTATGAGACTAGCCCAGTTGCCAATTCCTCTAGATACAAAAAAAAATAATAGAATAATTATATAGTGCCCAAAAGGGTTAGAGTTAATGAGGAAAAGTGAGGAGTTTTTTTTATCATTAGGTAGTGTTCATTTCTTATGAGGCTATAAACTTAGAGTTGTGGGGCACCTCGAGGTAATGGTCGACTATGTGTGCCAACCCCTAGTTAATATTCCCTCATTGTAAATAATTGTAATTATTTAAAAAGGTTGAGATAAAGGGACACATATTCTAGTGGCTTGAGGAAGGATATTGCTTCAGGAAATGGTTTATTTAAATGTATCAACCATGGCTTGGCTAAGAAGATTAATGGGTTGATTATGTAAGAAATCAGCTAAAAAAGAAAAGAACAGACCCATTTGTCTTTTATCTCTAATTGCAAGTAACAAAGGACAAAAATTAAATAACGGGAATAGGTTGCATTGTCCAATGCAACTTGACTACGTGGAACCTTGGAAAAAGACATACAATTGGTCTATTTGAAAAAAAAACATGAAAACAAGTTGGGAAGAAGGGAACTCATTGAGCGATTGCACAGTGGAAGAATGGAACAATGGTGAACACAAGGAAAAGTTCCTCTAAGGGTCGGAAGTGTAATAGGAGAAATCCTGGCCATCAATGGGTAAGCGCTCGTGGCCATTAGATGACCCTCAGAATTTTTCCCTAAAGGTTTGATACCCCAAAGGTTTTGAAGGGAGGCCAAGCTAGAAAACTTGGGATGATGATTTGGTAGTGGGACCACTATTAATTTTCAAAGAAAGATTATGGAAATCATCAAATTTCCCATACAATGAGAATTATGCAATTCGCAAGGGGCTTCGAGCTTCAGTTGAACCCACAATCATGTGGCACATGACGTCAAGGGCTTTACAAAGAATGAAGTGACATCACCCCAGACCTCAGACCCAAAAGTATTAGAAAATTATATATTAGGAGCAATGGAACACATAAAATATTGTAGAAATATAAACACAGAAAACACATAAAACAAGAGAGACACAGATATATGTGGATCACCCAGTTTGGGCTACGTCCACCCCAAATAGCCAGTCCTTCCTTTCTATTATCCAGCAAAATGAAGAGACACAACCTACAGCAGATCTGATGTAATATCCTCTTTTTTCTCTCACAATCTCACCTCTCTTCTTCTCGCTCGGCGAATACACATCTATTACACAGCCTCAAATACAATGCCCTCATACAAAGAGAGGGGTTGCCTTTTAGGGCAAAAAACCCTAAACTAAACATAAGTTCTACCATTAGATTATCCGCCTAATGAACGGCCCAGATTGACTAGAAATTACTATACTTTTACAAGGCAATTTTAGATCTGTTTTTAGCTTCGGGGGCGTTGCCCCTGAGCCCCAGTCGGGGGACCACTGGCCCTCGGACCCCCCATCCGGGGCAGATCAGCCCCCCCGGACCCCTACGAGGGTGTACAAACTTCCTGGGGTATACATCTGGCTGAAACAAAGACCTCTGAACAATCATGCTCCACACACAACAATCTCCCACTTGGAGAATGATTGTAGGAACTCCACTGCTGCTTCAATTGTTGGACAATGGCTCCTCTTTGGACTTGAATGTTTCTCATCTTCATTGTCATCCTTAAAAACCAATTGAAACTGAGCATATTCTCAGTTTCTCCCTGGTTACAACTTTTGTTAGCATATCTACAGGATTCTGGCTAGTGTGTATCTTTTCCAACTTCAACTCTCCATCTTCCAACACTGATCGTATGAAATGGTACTT
>APFE030500650.1:47411-62657 GCA_000404065.3 Pinus taeda | reverse complement strand
CTTGAACATAGTCATGAAAGTATTTCTTATCAGGTGTGGCATGGAATGAGGCCCCTGAATCTACAACCCAAGAATCAGCAATATTTTCGAAAGAAAGAATCAAAGCATCTTGTAACACCTCACCTATCACATTTTCTTCACGATTGTTTTCTTGTTGTTCATCTCCTTCTTTTCCCTTCCGAGATCTACAGTCTTTCTTTAGGTGTCCTTTCTTTCCGCATTTCCAGCACACTATCCCTGATTTGGACTTAGATCTGCCTTTCCTTGATTTACTGCGATATCCTGAGCTCTTTCCTCTTTCCATTTTTCTTCCCCTAGACTCTGCACTCAAAGCATTACTCGATGTCTCACCGGAGCTTTTCTATTGCATTTCCTCGCTAAGGATAGCACTGACAACATCATCAAACTTTAAAGTACTAGATCCAGAAACAGAGTTACTAATGGCCATTACTAAACCATTCCAACTTTCTGGCAATGAACACAAGAATAAAAGAGCTCTAACTTTATCATCAAAGTTTACCCCTACAGAACATAACTGACTTGTAACAGTATTAAAATCATTTAAATGGTCTGCAATAGATCCACCTTCCAGCATCTTCATATTAAATAACCGTTTCATAAGAAATACCTTATTTGAGGTTGAGGGTTTTTCATATATTTTCTCCAATGCCTTAATCAAACCCTCTGTCGTTGTTTCCTTCGAAATGTTGAAGGCGACCAACGCTGCGAGGCACAATCGTACTGTTCCGAGTGCCTTTCTATCCAGAAGGTTCCATTCTTCATCTGTCATACCTGTCGGCATCTTTGCTTTTCGGCCCAATGGTAGATATAGATCTTTCTGATACAGATAATCTTCCATCTGCATCTTTCACTGCGAAAAGTTTTGGCCGTTAAATTTCTTGACCCTAAACTTACCATCTTTCGCCATTGCTCCCACTTGAACGAGGAACCCTTCTTTCCTACAAGTTTATCAGCCAAATAGATCTTCGGCTCTGATACTAGTTGTTAGAAAATTATATATTACGGAGCAATGGAACACATAAAATATTGCAGAAATATAAACACAGAAAACGCATAAAACAAGAGAGACATAGATATACGTGGTTCACCTAGTTTGGACTACGTCCACCTCGAATAGCCAATCCTTCCTTTCTATTACCGAGCAAAATGAAGAGACACAACCTACAACAGATTCGCTGTAATATCCTATGTTTTCTCTCATAGTCTCACCTCTCTTCTTCTCGCTCGGAGAATACATATCTATTACACATCCTCAAATACAATGCCCTCATACAAAGAGAGGGGTTTCCTGCTAGGGAAAAAAACCCTAAACTAAACATAAGTTCTACCGTCAGATCATCCGCCTAATGAACGACCCAGATTGACTAGAAATTACTATACTTTTACATGGCAATTTTACATCTGTTTTTAGCTTCGAGGGCGCTGCCCCCGAGCCCCCGCCAGGGGAAAGTTGGCCCCCAGACCCCCCAGCCGAGGGGGATCGGCAACCCCAGACCCCTGAGGGGGGGACAAGTCCCCCCCGCGTGGAGGGGTGTACAAACCTCCTGGCGTATACATATGGCTGAAACAAAGACCTCTGAACAATCATGCTCCACACACAACACAAAGATCTTTTATGGAGGGCATGGTATAATGCCTGAGAATTAAGTTTCAGGGTGACATGGCATGCAATCCCAGTTAATGGGGGTCAAGTGATGTGTGGCATGAAGGAATGCATGGCCTAGGTGCATTATATTTGAAGGACGAGTCCAAGTGAACACAAAGACATCCACGTAGCCTCGTAAGGCTGTCCCTGGCAATTTCAACAAGGGTTTTCTCTAGAGCCCACCAGGATTTTATTCCCGAGGTGACGTGGCCATGGAGGGTCAACATCCACACACATTGTCTAAGTCACATATATCTTATATGTTGGTCCATGCAGATGATATAAATGGGATCAATTTGTGACCTACTATGAGTAGATCGAAAACTACCACATGGTATGACATGGAATATGAATTGGACAACCACGTGGCAGGTTGAGATGATGTGGCACCATCCCATAGGATAGTTTTTAAATGGCCATATTTTTTATCTAAGAGTCAGAACATAGAAAATTTTATATTTTTGGAAGGGTCTTGATGGGATAGACATAATGATGTTATCCATTTTTAAGTTCTAAGTTATTCTTAAAAGATAAAAAAGTTTTGACCCCATTTCCAAAAAGGGGCATTGGAGGTTAGGTCAACATAGCAATTGCCTCCTTCTACATCTAGTAGGGGTCGGGGATAGTAGGGGGTATGTTACACCCAAAAAAATATACTAGCACAACCACATTAATGTGGTTGATATACACACCAATCGATGTCGTTTTCCATTGGATGTCATTTGTTATTTGATAATTTGCATGGTAATTTTATAATTAATAATAATAATAATAATAATCTATTTTTAAGGTCACAACCAAGCTAGACACCGAATTAGCATATGAGACCCAGTTATTTGTGTGACAAAGGACCTTCCTCCACATAGAGATTTGATTGCTAAAGTCCACAAAGGTTTACATACTCTACCCCCTTCTAGTTTTGAACCTATGATATCTTAAAAGGAAACACATGCTCTTAACCACTACAACCACTTAAACTATAAATGTGAAAAGGTAAACATCGATTTATAGATGTAAGGTAATTAATATTCGAAATTTCATTTTTTGATGTAGAGGGGATAACGAGAATATGCTAGCATCTTTCATTTATGACCATAAGATGGATATTTGAATTAAAAGAAACATTAATCTTCCAATGTTCAATAGAGGGGACCGTTAGCAGCGTTATTAAATGGTTTCATGACCAGTGTACATATAAGTGGATCAAAACCCACCCCATGTCATTTAAATTTAAGGAACCTCAAAGGGGTTCAATCTATTGATGGATACTGAGGGGTTTTTCCCTACTGGGTAAGATTCATTTCCCATGAGGACTTAAATTTAGAGCCATGGGGTACCTCAAGATAGTGGTTAAATGTGTGGTTGCACGCAAACAAATTATATTAAATGGTCTCATGGCCCATGCATGCATAAATGGATCAAAGCCCATCCATGTGCTTTTCAAATTAAAAGTATATTATAATAACCCAAAAAGTTGGGTTAACGATGAGAATTTCATGCACCTTGATTCATATCTTGATTACAATTTCTCAATATTACTTGCAAGCACTTATATCAAATCACAAAATTATATTAACAATAATATGTTATAATCCCTGACAACATGGATACGCATATTTTTAATTACCAATTCCTCATAATATTAATTGAAAAAAAAAAAACTACAAAATAATCATAAATAATAATAAATCTATTTTTCAAGTCATGGCCAAGCCAAACACCAAATTAGTGTATGAGATCCCTTGTTTGTAAGAAAAGAAACCTACCTCCACACAATAATTTAATTGATGAAGTTTATGGAGATCTACATACTCTACCCCTTTGGATTTAAACCTATAATCTTTTGTACGAAAATACATATTTTTAAACATTCAACCCACTCAAATTATATGTATTCAATAAATCAAATTAAATAATTAAACACTTTAAACTTCATTTAAACAAAATAAAATTGAAATTCTATATTATTATCTCCACACATAATTACGGTGATAGGCGTTTCCTTTGTTGGCTTTGGGTGGGCAAACATTATTCACCCAACCAATCAGAATGCTTAGATTTCACCCTTCTGGCAAATACAATCATGACATGTGTTTTCCCTTAATATTTCCATCTGTCAAACTGTCAAATTACATTTTTGCACCATTTATTTCTCCTGTAGAATGGCAAGGTGTGGTTTCAGTATAGTAGGCCGACCGTGTGAATATGTTCAAATAGACACCTACAACTTGGAACCTTGACGAGCATTCCCTGCAGCTTCGTATCGACAACCATCCCCTGAAATGAATGCTGTTTGGTAGAAGTTTGGGACACAAGTCCTAAATTTCCGGAAATATTGGTGAAATTTGAAGTCAAGACCTACAGTTTGCTATAAATCACAAGCCATCCCAGCATGGAGGGTTCTTACAAAAATTTATGTAATTTTCCTGCATAATATATGTATCTCTATCACACCAGCATGGAGCTATGTGTCTCTATCACACCAGCATGGAGCTATGCGTCTCTATCACACCAACATGGAGGCAAAGAAGGTCCAACCAAAGTCTTATCACACATCATCCCAACATGGAGAGAAAGAAACCCTTATAATGTAATTTGCTGCAGCTTGCAAATAGTTTATGATCCAGCCAGTTGATTGGAAGAAGATCTGCAATGTTCGACTTCAAGTTTCACAACATCCACCAAACTACTTACTTTCTTTCTTTTCGAAAACAAGAGGTACCTTCAGTCTCTTTCAATGCAGATCTTTATGCTTCTTTGTTTCAATTCACCTTTCTATTTCTCTATTTCAATTCACCTTTTTGTTTCTCTATTTCGATTCACCCTACTGGATTAAAATTATATAATGATACACAACAAAGAGCATTTCTAAGCCTATTCTATCTTCAAAGAAGAGAACAACATTCTTCAGAGCTCATCTTCTTCCAAGAGTTAAAAATGTCGAGAACCACATCCCGAAGCTTTGACTGCAGATGTGTAAATCCCTCTGAATTTTCATTTTCTTCCTAGTTACATATTGTATGGACACAATATGTAACAACAAGTTTGTGATGCACATAATCTAGGAAAAAAAATTGTCATTAGGAGTATAATCTTCATCTAGCACATTTGTCTAAGGTAAGATGGCATTTGACAGACATCCATGCATCTGCCTGAACCTGCAACACCACTTAGTCTATCTATCTTTTTTCTACTCCAAGAGAACTCTTGATCTCTCTAATGATAATTCCTTAGTAACATACACATCATCCAATAACAATTCTATAATTCCTTTATGCATAAAGCTTGAAAGTTCAATTTTTATTTTAGAATGAGCCAAGAGCTCCTCTTCCAGGATTCATCGATTTGTTTGAGAAGGGTGTCAGTTTCTTCATTAGGGCTGACATTATCTTCCATCATAAGTTCTCATATTCTGGAAGGAACTTTATCAACACGAAGATATGTGAGAAGCAAGGAATTGTAAACTTCTATGCTCACAAATTTAATCCCTCTCAGAGTCTTCAAAAATCCTCTGCACTTTTAACATCACGTGGTTGCCAATTATTTTGTCCAACTGACAAAGATCTTTTCATTGCCTCCATAACCTTGTGACCTTGTTCACTTTGTATATATGCCTCGACAAGGCTTTCCCAGGTAATGGCATTTGGTTTGCCTCCATTCTTCATAATATGTTGAAGGAAGACTTCTATTTTTTGAAAATACCCTTGTATGGTATAAGCACATAGACTATGAGCAAAGACTTCTACCTCTCTTCCATCCATTTAAATACACTCTGTTGTTCGTCCTTACTGCCATTCTTTTCATCCACAATCGATGAAATTTGTTTGCACTTAGTCACCCCTCCTCTTTTACCTTCAACAAAATTGTTTTTGAGTAGCAAAGGAATGAAGAGTCGAGAGAGTGTAAAAGGTCATTGATTGTGTGTTTCAGTGGAAATTTACATGCATCCCACGTTGATGACATCACTCAAACTGAAATTCATATTGTGTCACGGTAATGGATGTCATGTTTGTTGTTACATAGACAACTAACATGTATATATGAAAACACTTGGAAGAAATTGCTCAACTTCATTTTCAACCACTTAAGTCTAATATGTGTCACATAAACAATTTTCATTTCGCTCTTCCTTATCTAAAAGGAATGCATATATGATTCGTTTTAGTTCCTTTATCCTTTCGTTATGATCTTTCAAACTTGTACAATCGTGGAGAAATCTATCTTCAAAGGCCTTCAAGGATTCAATAGATATTACATAGGAAATTGGAGCATGGCACTTCCCTCTGTAGTATTTGTTTTGGAAGATGACACTTCCCTCTGTAGTATTTGTTTTGACTTCCTCTGTTTCTTTCAATTTTTCTAGCATGTTTTATAGTACATATCAGAATGTCTTTCTAGTTCCCAACCTTTAAACAGCTGTGACTTGCCAGTCTAACATTGGAATGGACACAATAATTTTTCTAACATGTTTTATAGTACATATTGGAATGCCTTTCTAGTTCCCAGCCTTTCAACAAACTGTGACTTGCCAACAACAACAATAATAATAATAATAATCTATTTTAAGGTCACAACCAAGCTAGACACCAAATTAGTGTATGAGACCCCGATGTTTGTATGACAAAGGACCTGCCTCTGGATAGCAATTTGATTCCTAAAGTCCACAGGGGTTTACATACACTACCCCCCTCTGGTTTTGAACTTGTAAACTTTTAAGAGGAAACACATGTTCTTAACCACTAAGGCCACTCAAACTGTAAATGTGAAAACGTAAACATGGATTAATAAATGCAAGATAATTAATATTTGAAATTTCATCTATTGATGTAGAGGGGATTACGAGAATATGCTAGCATCTTTCATTTATGACCATAAGATAGATATTTGGATTAAAAGAAACATTAATTTGCTAACATTCAATAGAGGGGACAATTAGTGGCGTAATTAAATGGTTTCACGACCAGTGCACATATAAGTAGATCAAAATCCACCCCGTGTCATTCAAATTTAAGGAAGCTCAAAGGGCTTGGATCTATTGATGGAAAGTGAGGGGTTTTTCCCCATTGGGTAAGATTCATTTCCCATGAGGACTTAGATTTAGAGCCATGGGGTACCTCAAGGTAGTGGTTAAATGTGTGGTTCCCAAAGAAAATATATTAAATGGTCTCATGGCTCATGCATGCATAAATGGATCAAAGCCCATCCATGTGCTTTTCAAATTAAAAATACACTAATAATAACCCAATTGGTTGGGTTAATGATGATAATGTCATGCACCTTGATTCGTATCTTGATTATAATTTCTCAATATTACTTGCAAGCACTTATATGAAATCACAAAATTATAGTAAGAATAATATGTTGTAATCCCTTACAACATGGATAAGAATATTTTTAATTACCAATTCCCCATAATATTAATTGAAAAATAAAACTACACAATAATAATAAATCTGTTTTTTTAGACGAGTTTTCGACGATAATCACATCAAAATTCATTTGTCGACGCGTTTCAAACAATCAAGCGTGGTTCATCGTCAGGACAAGATGAAGAACCAGATCATGGCAACAAGTTAAATAGAGAGACCAACCATTCAACGGCTAGAAAGAGACAACTACTTTTGACAAAGGGAACGACTACATTTGACTGGCAACAACTACATTTGATTGAGCCAACAGATAAGAAAAAATAGTTAATTAATTAATTAATTAGTTTGTTAGATGTGTTTATTTACAAGTAACAAAAAATATTTGCTTATATTTAATAGAACTAAATACCCTATTATCCTTTATTTTATTTCAAAATCGAAAACATTATATAAAGACTTATTTTATTATAGGAATTATTTATTATTAAGATTAAAAAATAGTAGTTTATTAATTAGATAATTAATTAGTTGGTAAATTAGTTAATTTGTAAACCAAGTTTATTTATCTAAAAAATATGTAACTTCTTTTTAATTTAGAACTAAATAAGTTATAAATTAATACTATTAAATAAAGTCTTATGGGATAAACTAGGATATAAGTGCATATTAATTAATTAGTTATTAAATTTATTTATATTTAGATGAATAAGTTTCTAAATAAATTACAGGATAAATAGGGATTAAACCTCAATGATTATCAACTAATCGATTAATCAGTTACTAAGTTTTAACTTTTATATGATACTACTGGTTATGATTAAATATAAACTTAATTTATTTAAATATCATGTGTCATAAAAACTTCTTTATTTATATGTATATTTTAAAAATGAAGTTAACTAAGAAATTTAACTTTAAAATATAAGGAAAGTGATTATTATCTATTTATTTTTATTTAAAACTAAATAAATATAAGCAACTAATATGAAAACACATTAATAATATTCGTGAAAAATGAAAAATCAAGGAAATGAGCGACAAATAATAAAGGAAAACAAAAATCAAAAGCACATGGAACAAAGGTTTATTTTAAACAATCTAGAAGACGAGGGCGTAAAACCAAAAAAGACACCAAAAGAACAAAGAAGGAAAAAACATGGGAGGGGGCTAAGAGGAAAGGGCATGGATCCAACAACTGCTAATCTTCCAACCATCATCCCTGTTGAGATTGCTCGGTCTTTTTTCAATTTCTACGGCCTCCCTAAACTTACAATGATGAAAAGAAGCAATCTTAGCTATAACCTGGGCCTCCTCAATACATATATGATGCTTCATCTTCTCTGCATGCTTCGACACGGCTGAAGACAGAGTCCTCCCATGTTTGATGTTGATTGTGTGCTCATGAATCCTTTGATTAATAGAGCCCCCAATTTCACCAACATAGGTGTCCCACACGAACATGGGATAACATAAACAACTTTCATATCCCTAGGGTCTACCGGGTCTTTCACTGACCTTAGGGAGCTATGAATGGTGTTAACGGGTCTAAATGTTGAGGGAACATTATGCTTCTTAAGGATTCTTGCAATCTTGTCAATGGTCCCCTAGATGAAAGGGAGATGCACCCTTGAGATTCAATCTTTTGAGTCTTTCTTAACCTTGGGACCTCTGTTATCTTTAAGGAAAGTTGTCAGACCTTAGTGCCTGCTATACCCATTATTAACAAAAAAATTAAGGAGACGGGATTTCTCTTTATCTAGGTTCCTTTCATCAGATATTCTCAGTGCATGAGTAGCTAGCGTGTTGAGAACACCCAACGTTTGAGGAGGAAAATGATGAGAGTTGGCATGAAGATACTACTCAGTATGAATTTTCTTTCGAAATACCTGGTGGGAGAAAGAATCGTCATCATTCTTCAAAATGAGAACATCAAGGAAAGACAGGCACCCATCAACTTCTTGCTCCATAATAAACTTAATGGAGGAAGATTGATTGTTGAGATGCTGGAAGAACATATCTAACTCTTCTTGGCCATGAGACCAGATGGCACCAGTGTTATCCACAAATATTTTCCAAAGGTTTGGTAGAGGCCAAAGTGTTGGATTCAAAGTCTTCCATAAAAGAATTAGCAACAACCAGGGACAGGGGGGAGCCCATGGAAACCCTGCATGTCTACTCATAGAATTCATCTTCAAAGCAAAAAAAAGTGGAAGTAAGGCAAATCTCAACTAAACAAGCGGTATCAGGGTTAGTGAGACGATTGATGACCTCAATGGCCTCCCTAATAAGGATGCAAGTGTAAAGGGAGACCACATCAAAACTCATGAGAATGTCCCCAGGGTCAAACTTTATGCCCTTTAACTCATTGACAAACGAAGAAGAGTCTTTGATGAATGACTCTGTAAGGCCAACAAGGGGTTTAAGCTTCAAGGGCACGTATTTGGCTAGAAGGTAGATTGGCCCTCCTATGGTATTAACAATGGGTCTCAAGGGGAGCCTGTCTTTGTGGATCTTTGGAAGCCCGTAGATCCTCGAAGTGATGGGGCTACTCTCAATAAGCTTATGGCACAAGGAACCCACAACGCTACTAGACTTTATAGCTAGAGCGACTGTTCTGGAAATCCTTTTCAGGGGATTCTTGATACGATTTTTATAGCTGCCACTATTACATAAATGATCCAACATCTTCTTGCGATAATCCTCCCTGTCAAGGATAACAATAGCACCACCTTTGTTGGCTTTAAGAACGACGATGTCCTTGTTATGGTTCAAGGATTTTAGGGCATCAAATTCATCCTTGCCGATGTTCCTTCTAGGGGGTTTTGCCTTCCTCAGGACGATAATGCAGTCTTATCTTATTGTGTCCTTGATATTATTAGGTAAGCCCCCAATCCCAAATTTTATGTCACAGATAATGTCTTCCACAAGGATTTTTCTAGAAGTGAGGGCAAAATTTAATCCTTTTTTAAGAAGGCTATAAACTGAGGAGGGAAAGGAAAAATTAGAAAGATTTACAACTTTATTTCTATGAAGACTATTATTATTACTATTATTGATATTATTTTCCTTACTATATATTATTAGTTATTATAGTTTCCATCTTTTATTATTATTATTACTATGCATTTGAAATTTAAATATTATTATTTCATTATACAAATTATAATAATAAATTATTATTATATTTTAAAATTCTATTTTTCAAATCATGTCAACTCAAACACCAATTTAATATATAAGATCCTTTGTGTTGAGAAAAAAATCCATCTCCACACAACAATTTATTGATAAAATCTATAAAAATCTACCTACTCTACCCTTTTGAATTTAAACTTCTAATCTCTCATTAAAAACATATATTTTTTATCATTAAACGGATTCAAATATACCTACTTAATAAATCAAATTAAATAACTAAAAACTTTAAAATTTTATATTAAATGTCATAGCGAAACTTAATATCCATACTAAATCAACTAAAAACTATAACATTCTATATTAAATAACATTCTATATTAAATGTCAGCCAAACTTAACATCCAAATTTAAAATCAACCCCTTGGCCACCCCCAACTAAACTTAAAATGGAAGTCCCGTTGTCGCTAATCCTAGTCGTGATTCTCAAAATTAAAGTACCTGGGAGGCTGGGTGTCCTTGGTCCTGCAATAGTACGTTACTTATATAATATAATAGAGGAGAGATTCTATTTTTTTGGCAGATGAACTTTTTCACATGTCTCCTAAGATATGATCACACGTAGTACATTTGTCATTTGGAGTAATATGATGTGACTAGGTTGTCCTTAAAATATTTATGTTTCATAATGACGTAATTTTAAACGTATATGTTCAGTTGTCCTTAAAATATCTATGTTTAAATATCTATATTTATTAGTTTTCATAGTAGGTGAAGTATTATTATTAGTTTTATGTATCTGTTTGAATTTTTTTGGTTTTTTTAAAATTATATTTTATAGGTTGGGTTACAATTTTGTACTATCTAAATTATATTATACTTTGAATATAGAATTAGCTTCAATGTTACTAAAAAAGAATGGACACACTATAGATTTTAATAATTTAGAATTACAATTCTAATAATTTATAATTGAAACTAACATAAATTTTCTAATCCTGAGATATTTGTATTTCTAATTCATTAAGGAGTTAAATTAAATAAATTTGAACTTTTAGAAAATCTTATTTTTGGGTGGGGTTAAGAGATAAAAATGCCACATTTATTGATTTGTTTCATATTAAATGAACCTTTAAAAATAAATAAATTTGACTTTTTAGAAAATAGTTTTTTGAGGGGTTAAGGAGAATAAAGTTTTATTTTAATTCATTTATATTTTAAAATTTAACAAGTGCTATGTAGTAGCTAGTATCTCTCTCTCAATTGGAGTCTGACTACTGACAACCTATAGTGTAAAACACATTTCACATGAGTTGAATAAAGTAATATGAGTGAAACATAGAGGCTAACCAAGTTATAGAGTCTGAATGTGCCATAAAGTTTAAAAATTTGATTTAATATGTAGTTATTGGAGTAGTTCTCATGAATATTAAGTTACTAAAAAGTTAAACAAAGTCAAATAGATTTGTTTATATACATATAATTTTATGTAAATCATTAGAAAAATACTAAAGTTGACTAGCAAAATTCTATATACACAAAGTTTTATAAAATTTTAAATGAAATTGAAAATTTTATATTGTTAAATAAATTTTACAGAAACTTAATCTTAAATAAATCATTATTGAAATAATAAAGTTAAAATTGGATTGAAAATGTGGTTATTAGATAGTTCTCATGAATATTAACTTATTGAACAGAGTGAAATAGAATTTTTTATATACATTTAATTTTATGTAAATCATTAGCAAAATATTAAGGTTTACAAGCAAACTTTTATATACATAATCTTTTATAAATTTTTAAATGACATTGAAAATTTTATATAGTTAAATAATTTTTATAGAAACTTAATTTTATATAAACCATTATTGAAATAATAAAGCTAAAGATAAAACTTATATGCTTTGATATAAAATTAAAAATATTTTAAATTTTGAAATTACATTTTTAAGAATATTTTAAAATAATGAATTAATATTATGTAAAACTAATAATATTTATTAAAAAAAATCATCTTAATTTAAAAAAATACACTTCACTTACATAAATTGTCATGGTTCCATAAATTGGTAAAAAATGGATTCTATGTAAACCTTCCATGCATTTTAACATAAATGTCATGGTTTCATAAATTAGTAAAAAATGGATTCTATGTAAACCTTCTATGCATTTCAAATAAAATTTTTCTATATTTCTCCATTCAAATTAATATTAGAAGGTAATAGTCATGTACTTTCCCCTTTGTAAAGGATTAGCTAGTGCAAAAGGGGGAAGGGAAAAGGGGAACTTTCCCTAAGATTAGCAAGGAAAAATGCAACTTCAACTATAGAGATGTAATGATTACATAATAAGAATCTAGCGAATTAAAATTAAAATAAATAATTAAATTAAATTTGTAATGTTAAACTATAAACATCATGTAAAAAACTTTTAGTCAAGCATATATAATGGCTATTCAAACAAAAAAACCTAATGCCTAATTGTAAAAAATTCCAAGACAATACACATAATTACATTTCATTAGTAAAACATGAAATTCTAATAAAAAGAAAGAAACTCTTAGCTTCATGACATGAAATCTAAACTCTTGTGGACCTAAAACAACTATATCAAAAATCAAATTCAATTGAAGTTTGGAGTCTACTAGTGATTTAAGAAATGAGAAAGATTCCTGGAAGAATGAATGCATTGGGAAGCAATTCATTGGAAGTTTGGAGTCTACTAGTGATTTAAGAAATGAGAAAGATTCCTGGAAGAATGAATGCATTGGGAAGCAATTCATTGGCAGCCTGGGTGGGATGAAAATTGTTCCAGAACACATATTGCAAAACAATGACACAAATTCCTATTGACCTAGGGTTGGACAATATAGCAATCTTAATGACTCCAGTCCCACAGCACACTCTCCTAGCCTGTGCAACCCTGCATTAATGAACCCACTCATAAACATTAAAACCCAAACACAACCAATACAGTTATATCACCAATACAACTACCATAACTGCAATAACGGTCTTACCATTTTCTCAAGGATGCTAAACAAAGTTATATAATGATTTCTAAATGTCAAATACTACAATTTCAGCCTTGATAGAGTGGAGTTTTCACAAGGCTGTTTACTGTAGCTTTCAATGGCATTGTTATAGGGTTGAGAATTGTTGTTTTTAACACATATATTTTCACCGCGCCCAAATAGAGTGATTGCAGAAGGAAGGCATCCTAATGAAGGAAGCGACTGAAGCGACTGTTATAGTGTTGAGAATCGTTGTTTTTAACATATATATTTTCACCGTGCCCAAAAACGTAATTGCAGTAGGAAGGAAGCTTAGTCACACCAAAAAAGTAATTGCAGTAGGAAGGAAGCTTAGTCACACCCACTGTGGGAGCCCCTAACTGATACAACCCCTGAAAAAGATAATCAACAATTCCAATCTCAGGAATCATGATTGCATGTTTCTAAATATTTTGAAAATATGGACATGGACCTGAATGAAATCTTCTATGGAATTTTCAAATTAGTCTAAAATTGGCCGAAATAAAGATGTTTTTATACCCAAATGAAATTCCAAAATACTATGAAATTTGTAAGGGCTATTATCATTATGTTTACTGCACATTCCAAAATAGTTATCATTATGTTTACTGCACATTCCAAAATAGTTAAAAAAGGTTTTGGAAGGGAAAAAAATTAACAATGACATTTTTAATTGTAATAGATAGTTATAATTTAGATTTCCAAAATATTTTGAAATCTACAATAGGTAACTGGCCACCCTTATTTCAAGGACAGATTCCAAGATATTTTAAAAGAGGGAGTTGTCTATGGAGCCGGAGGAATTGCCCGGACCAAAGTGGCCAGAATCTGGGTAAAAAAATTCAAAATATCTTGTAGATACAGTGCTTGAATCATGTTTCTGATGGTGGAAATAGATTCAGCGCCATCAAAAAGTCTAGGGCACCTGAAATTATGAATTTTGATAGCTTTTACTTGGATTTACAAAAATTCCTGTCTGATTTTTTCAAAATATAGCCAGAATTTCCATAACTTTCTAGGCAAAAAAGCATAACTTTTAGATTATGCCTTAAAAGAAGTGTTGGATTTACAAATTTTACTAAAATATACAATGCAATAGATAATCATCTTCTTGTTAATTACAAATTCCAGAATATATCAAAAATATGTATAACATCAACTAAATCAACCGTGGTTAAAATGTGGATATGTTATATTTTCCATCTGAATCAAATACTAGAAGATAGCCTACTTGTGAATCTGACAACGTAAAGAGCTTTCAACAAGCTCAGGACTTACATGGTAATTCTGTACTGACAACGTAAAGAGCTTTCAACACAATGGAAGAAATATTAGCTATTAATTATTATTATTATTAAATCTCTCCAATTTCGATTGGTACTGTCGAAAATATTGTAACGGTGGGGGCATTCCGCAAACAAAAAAATGAGCAACAGAGTCGTAAAAATAAAAACCCAAAATTCAAATAGCATGTTAATGGGTTTAGTTTGGAGATTTTTGTTTTTGTTTAAATAAAAGATACAAAGAATTTAGTTGATTCATTTTTTGTTAACATGGTTGTATTTTGGATAAGGTAAAGATTGCTTTGTTCAATTTGGGAGAAGGAAATTTTCTCTTCTACAGAAGGGTTAGCTGGTGCAAAATCCAAATGTAATGAAAATGAAAAAAAAAAAAGTTAAATGAAAAGAAAATAAAACAAAATACAAAAAAATAGTAACTTGAGAAATGGAAGTTATTAAATAATCTATGATAAGATCTCAACCAATCACTTTACAAATAAATAAATTTAAATAATAATAAAAAATAGCAAAAAATGTTTTCCCAATGTTCAACTATAATTAGCCATAGAAATTTTTGGTCATGGAACCTGTGACTTAGTTTAATTAAACTTAAAAACAATAAACACAAAAATAAAACAACCAATAAAATATTGTATTATTGAATGCCATAAAAAAATTAAGAAATATGATTAACTAATATTGTTACATAAACATATATACACTTTAATATATGTTTATTATATGTGTGTGTTTTATTTT
>APFE030500650.1:25157-43899 GCA_000404065.3 Pinus taeda | reverse complement strand
TTAATATAATAATAAGCCACCTTAAATTGAAAATATGGAGAAAAAATTACAAGTCATGACAATGAAAAAAAAATAATAAAATAATAAAATAAGAAAATAAAATAAAAATGAAGAATTAGTAACTAACAGAAATGGAAAGTTACTAAACAACCAATAATAAATCTCACCAATCACTTACCAATAAATAAATTAAATAATAACAAAAATAATCCAATATTTAAACTATGGATAATACAAACACCAATTTTTAGTAAAAACAAGAACAGAAATATACAGTCAAAGCAAAACTGATGTGTTTATAATACCATACGTGCCTATAATAATTATGGATTTTTCTTTAAAATTGATTAAACATTTAATAAAAATTTTATAATAAATATATTTAATTTTTAAATTATATTTTTAATTTAAAATTTCTATTTAAATATCTGACATTAAAATAATTTGAGACGAGTTATAAATTCGTTGAAGTTTCTAATTTGAGAGTTCACATGGACAACTAAGGTAATTAAATTAAAATGGGGTTTTTAAGAATAATCTTAATTAATTGAAGAGGAAAATTTTAATTTTAATTTATTTTTTTAATTAAAATTTCTTATTTAAATATCTGACATAAAATAATTTGAGAGTTTATAAAGGTCGTTGAGAGTTTATAATTTGAGAGTTCACATGGACAACTTAAGGTAATAAATTAAAATGGTTTTTAAGAATAATCTTAATTAATTGAAGAGAAAGAAACTTAGTTTACATAATGAGAATTATGTTAGAGGATAAGAAATGGTGAAATAATGTAAAGCACTGGTTCATAATGTTTATATATTTTGATTTTTTAAAATGGTATTTATTTAGAATTTTACTCAATAATAAAGGGATTGTTGTCTCATAAATCTTACTTCAGGATTTACCAAAAGATGGATAGAACAAATAATCAAATCTCTTATGTCTAATGCAAACTACTCTTTCTGTACAATTGAAAAGTCAAAGATAGTGGTGCACCCTATTACACTTGTTGAATCTAGTTATAGAGCCACTCTAGAAATCATTTTTCTACTTAGAGATCTTGAACTAGATTTGTAACACAACCCCTTATCTAACTAGAGCTAGTTACTATGTTATGAGAATGGCATATTAATTTAATTTAATTTTATTTTATTTTTTGTCTTTGTTTCTCTTTTACCAAGAAAATCACCCAATTCATGATATATGTCTTATCAAAATGTTTCTGATGATATAAAATTTCACCCTATTTGGACTCCAGAAACAAAAGTTATGCCGTTTTAAAATTCTCCTCCCACACTATGCTAGAGCACTTTGTCATGCCACATGGCACCCACATGGATCCCACGTGACATTTACCCTATGCCACATCATACAATGGTGGGTTAAATAGCATGAACCACCTACTTGGGTTGACCCCTCTATGATTATTCATCAATACTTTAAAATCTTAGGCGCACACAAACATATCTATGTGAATCTACATATAATATATCTACACATAATCCTACATGCACGCTGACCCCACTTATCACACACACTCACACACACACATGGTCAACCATTGTGCAATACCCTTGTATATTTCAACCCTTTAATATTCACAGGGCCCCCTTCACGTTATATGTTATAAAAGTATATATATATATCTATATATATATATATATATATATATACTATATATATATATGCATGCATATAATCCTAGTGTTTGTGGACCCCCCTTACAATTATATAATATAAACTATTAGGATTCCAAGAAACTCTCCTAGGTTGTAGCTCGGAGATGCCTGGTAACATATAAATTCAACTATTGTTGGAGGTTTAGTGGAAGGAATGATGGTTGAATGCAAGCCAGATAACCACTTCTACTTTTTTCACTCCAGACATACGTGAACACCCTCAGACCACAAGGCTTTAGACCACCAATGCTCACAGTTTGAGGTATTAGGTGAATATGGAGAATACTAACCACACCAGCAGATGCACAAGACCATGCGATGGCTGATTGCAACTAGTAAAGAAACCTGTAAATCTAATCTACTAATGCAAAGGCAAAATGACAGCTCTCCTGCATTAGATAGAAAGAAACCTCAGCAACTTATTCAATGATGCAATCAATGCTTTAACATAGAGATAAGATGACAGTTATCTAGTGCTAAAGACCATGAGCTCGAGAATACAACATTTCGGGCACAAGCTTAGAATAAGAAGAAAATGGACAGTGAGCAGTTAACAACGAAAGAAGATTGTATTAGCCGAAAATGAAGATGAGACGCTGCAAGTGACAAAATATCTACAGTCTCCAGAAGTTGAACCTTACATCAAATGCCAACTTGATTACATCTTTCTTCTGGGTATTTATAAGTTTATAATACTATGGCACTTGGCCATTTAGGTATGGAGGGGTCATAATTAACCACCAACCGCATCTAACTGCCTGATGGAGTCTCTGAACGTGTTTTCTTGCTTCAGTGGGTGAATCCAATCTGTTCAGATGTTGTGCTGTCCCTTTAGGCGGTTGGAGTGCTCATACCAGTGGAGTCCATGACTGATAAATTCAGTTACAGGGTCGTGCTTGTCCTTTTCTCCCTTGGCCATGCTTTCTGTTAAATACGGTTGTTGGGGGTCTGACAGTGACTGATATTGGCATAGCTGGTCATCTCCTTCTTCGGGCAAACAGAATGGTCAAGGATGTGGGATGCATGGGCAAATGGACAGTCGGGATGAGAGGGAAGGATGACCGTCGGATCGAGAAAATGGATGGCATAGATGACTCAACGGAGTTTTTCGGTTAAGGTGGGAGTGGGGTGAATTGGGGCCATCAGATCTTAAGCAGACAGATCAGATGGTCATTGGGCTACGGAGCTGCATGGTCGTTTAACAGGCGCAAGCGATTTAGTTGGGTGGTAAAGGTATTCATTGCACCGCTTTCGAGCGTCAAGCGGTAAAAGCCCGAGGTCGCGCGATTCCATTTAGCGATCGACACGTAGTGGCGGATGAGAGAGAAAAACGCTCTCATTGTGCGCTATCATTCGATCAAATTGATGGCGCGATGAAAGCAAAGGCAGTCAGATCTTAGCGGAGATGATCTGACGGCGGAGAGTGGCAGAGTAGGTCGCCTTTATCGGATGCAATGGGAGCCGTTGGATCAGCGGGGAAGATCAACGACAGGGAAACGATGAGGGGTTTATGAGCGCGTGGGGGCATATGGGTGAGGTTTTATGGTGAGTTTGGGCTTTGCGCTTGGGGATAAGGCCAAAGGGGGTTAATGTTTGGTTTAGAAGAAAAATAGAGGAATGGAGTTGGCGGAGAGAAAGTGGGATAAAAGGAAAAGGGAAAATGACCCATGAGGGGCCCCTTTGAAGACACCATCAAACAGACCGAAACTCCTCCGTGATATTAGAAAGTCAGTGCTACATAGCAGAGCTAACACTGGCTCCTTCTGGGGATGAAAGCCTCCCTGTGAGGTTTCAAGAGCCGTAGACCTCTGCCTTTCATACAAAAACAAGATCAACAATCTTTCCTAGTGTTCCATTGGGCATGGAGTCTAATTAAGCCTACACTAAAACTTGTAAAAAGAACATATTTACAATAATGAGGCCTGAAGGCTTTAAACAACATAAACCTTTAAAACCACCCATTCACTGGGCCATCAAAAACTATTTCTCCTTCCATACTTTGCAACATGAAAGTGTTGTTCCCCTGGATCTGAGAAATGATGAAAGGTCCAGTCCACAGATCATCGAACTTCCCATGATTGCCTTTCTTTTCCTTCAGTGCATCCCATTTGAACACCAAGTCTCCAACTTGAAAATTGTCCATCTTTGCCTTTCTGTCAAAGGCTTCCTTGATTCTCTTCTGATGTGCTGCAGACTTTTCAATCAATTGATCTCTGATTTGATGCACTTTTGCCAAGTCATTAATCCTCTTTTCCATGTCATCCTCCTCATTTTGTTCTTCCTGCAAGAATTTTGCCATAGGGAGAGTCAACTGGATTGGGAATACAAGCTCAGTGCCATATACCAACTTGATTGGAGAATTCCCTGTGGACTTCTTGGTGGTCACCCTATCAGCCCATAATGCAAACTTTAGCTTGGAATCCCAGTTCCTTTTGTTGTCTTCTAGCAGCTTTTTGATTATCCTTATCAGGCTTTTGTTGGATGATTCTGCTAGACCATTGCCTTGAGGGTAATATGAGGTAGAATGCACTACCTTAATGCCCATTGAGTCACACATGTCCACAAACTCTTTTGCCCTGAAAGCTGCGGCATTTTTTGTAACCTATTTGTGTGGACAACTAAACTTGGTGAAAATGTTTTCTGTTAAGAATTTCATGACCACATGGTGATCAGCTTTCTTAGTAGGGATGGCCTCAATCCATTTAGTGAAGTAGTTAGTGGCTACTAAGATACATCTGTGCTGGCCACTGGAGTGTGGATTAATTTCTCCTATGAAATCGAAGCCCCACTGTTGGAAAGGGCCACTGGCATGTATTGGCTTCAAGGGCAAAGACTTCAACTATTGATTTCCTTCAAACCTTAGCACATGTCACTAGATTTTACAAATGAAAAGACATCATAAAACAAAGTGGGCCAATAATACCCAGCTTTGAGGATCTTGTGGGTTGTGGTTTTCCAATAGTAATGTCCTCCGCAGATGCTGGAATGGAACTGATGCATGACCTCCATAGATTGTTCTTTGTCCAGACATCTTAAAAGGATTCCAGATGGATCCCTCCAATACAACAAGTTTTCATGAATACAATACTTGGCTGCTTTCAGCTTAATAGTTCTAGCTTGGCTTGAACTTAGGCATGGAGGAACTTCTAGCTTCAGCAAAAATTGAGTTATTGTAGAATACCATTCACAAGAAGCTAGATTTTCAGCCAACAACTGGTCATGTCCTACTGTTGCTTCTTATGTCTATCCATCCTCTGAAATTGTGCTCATCCAATATATGTCCAGCATCCTGCAATTTTCTTCAGTCATCAGCTTGGCAAGGCCTTGACCTCTGACAAGCTTGGTGGGGTTTAATTCTATGTTGAATTCAATAATCTTTGCAATCCATTTAGCCCTTCTTCCATCAACATGTCGTTGCATTAGGACATCTTTTACTAAAGCAGAAGGCACATAGGCAATCACCTTGGAGTGTAGAATGTATATTCGGAAAGCTTTCAAATATTTGATAAGAGCATAAGACTATTTTTCTATAATATCATACCTTAGTTCAGCATCCCTTAATGTTTTGCTGAAAAATGCCATTGGATGCTCTAAATCCTCATCATCTTTCTACAATAGGACTGCTGCAAGGGTGTCACCAGAAGCAAAGGAGAAGATACGAAACTCCTTGCTATAGTCTGGGTTGATCAAAGTGGGAGCTTCCATAATGGCTCTTTTGATGGCTTCAAAAGATCTTCTTGTTGAATCAGTCCACTTGATCTCTTATTCCTTTTTAAGCATGGAGGTGATGTGCTTTACCAATTCTCCAAAATTAGGAATAAACCTCCTTACAAAATTTATTTTGCCCAGAAAGGATTGGGTGTCCTTTTTTGATCTTGGGACAGACAAGGATTGTATTTCTTTCACTTTTTATGGGTCAATTTTGACACCTACAACAAAAACAATGTGTCCTAGCAGTTTGCCCTCCTCTAGAGCAAATTGCGACTTCTTAGGATTCACTGATATCCCGAACCTCCTGCACTTTAGAAATACTTTCTTTAAATGCTGCAAATGATCTTGATGGCTGCTGGAGTATACTGTTATATCATCTAGGTAGACAAGGAAAAACTTATCCTTCTCTCCTACAAATGTTATATCCATAGCTCTCTAAAAGGTAGCTCCAGCGTTCATCAGTCTAAAGGGCATCTTAGAGTACATGAATGGTCATCTAGATGTACAAAAACTTGGTTATACCTTGAAAATCCATCCAGGAAAGACATGACTTTGGCTCTTGAGAATTTCTGCAACAAATGCTCCATCTTTGGCAGGAGATAGTTGTCTTTCTTACAACATTTGTTCAGGTTCCTGAAATCAACGCACAGCTTGATTTCTCCACTTTTCTTCCTCACCACTACCAATTTCGCTACCCACTTTGAATATCTCAGAGGAACTATGATTTTGGCAGCCAACAACTTCTTGATTTCTTTTTCAATCAGAGGGAGGAGCAAAGGATTTATGGGTCTCAGCTTCTGTTTGAAAGGAATAGTGTCTTTCTCCAATGGGATCTTATGCTGGATGATCTTTTTATCATAAGTTTTGAGGTCACTATATTCCCAGGCAAAGACATCAGAAAATTGCTTCATTAAGGTGCAATACTTAGAACTTTGGGCAGCAGACAAATGGGTGGATAGATTTATATACTTTGGATGATCTGGACTCCCTATGTTATGTTTATGGATTGCAGACTGATCTTCTTTTTGGGCAATTTTATGAGTCACATCATTATGGTCAAATAGCTTCTCTATAGGCACTAGCCCTTTAGGTATATGATTGCTAGGCAACTATACAGTGCTATTTTGGCCAATTTTATTCCTTAGCTGGAGCTAGGGACTTTCCTCCAAGGTTTCATTCTCTTGATCCATTTGCATTTCAAAGAACTCATCAATGACTTGTAGAAACCTTTTACTTCATCATCATCCTCAAAGACTTTCCAGCGTTGGACATTATTAGGCAAGGATGGTCTATATTTTATTTGGACTTCATAAACCAACCTAGGGGGTATGGGAGGGATGAACGTACTAGCAGACACAGCAAGGGAATCAGCAAACTGATTTTTTACTCTAGGAATATATGAGATACAAAAACTATCAAAAGAGTCTTTAAGTCTCCATACCTCATCTCTGTATGCTTTCAGCCTTGGATGCCTTGCTTGGAATGTTTTGTTCACTTGTTGAATGATGAGATCAACATCTCCAAACACCTTTATGTCTCTGATCCCTCTGCCTTTAGCAGCGTTTAGGCCCAATATCAGAGCCTCATACTCTGTTATATTATTGGTGACCTGAAAAGTCAGTTTAAAAGGCAGATGTGTGCTTTCTTGTTTTGGAGACACTAGCACCACTCCTGCTCTTGCAGTTTCCTTTAAACAGGCTCTATTAAAGAACATATCCCAAACTTGTGTCCCTCCCTCTTCATTGACCTGGCATACTGGTTTCTTGATCTGCACCGAGGCCCTCTGGGATTCTTCAATTTGGAGAATATATGCTCCAAAATTAGTGTCCACAATGTAAATGGGATGATTAGTGGGATTCTTATCATCACTGATGATATAGGCCAACTAGGCTTCCTTGTATAGTCTTCTACTTTCTCCTCCAAAAATTGGAACAGTGGCATAAAGCAAGTCATTTTGTAGTGTTCCCCCCAACCTCTTAATCCACCCTCTGGAAAGTAGCATACCAAACTTAGGGGGGACATCTGCTACCACAATATCCATCATCATGCTTTTCATGGGCAGCTGAGTTAGGGTGATAGCTAAATCTTTGATTAACCCCAGACATTTCACCTTCCTTGAATCAAAGGAGGACAAGTCATGATAAGGTCTGGTAATGTCAAGGCCCAACTCTTCCATGACAGCTTTGGGCATTAGATTATGGCTGGTACTTATGTCCAGCAGATATTTATGGAGGATTTTGTCATGAATAGTCAAGGAGACATAAAATGATGGGGAATTGTCATTAGCAGGTTCAGTCATTGGGCTAAGCACAACTGCAAGTTTATCATCTTGTAAATTCACATAGTCATTGGAGGCTTGTGTGGCCTTCAGCTCAAGGGCATCAAGGATGGGCTTCCTAAAGGCCTCACTCTTTACAAGTTCTATCAGAGGTACGGATATTTTCAACTTCTAGACTTCTGATTCAAAACTGAAAGGGGAAGGGTGATGAGCCCCAAAAATGGGTAACTTATTGGGCTCATTTTGCCTATTATTCTCGATTAATCCACCATTCTTCATAGTTTTATGCATGCTTTTGAATATATTTATGTTAATTAAATGAATGAGAATAGTCACTTGCCCACAAAGTCTAATACGTGCTTATTGCAAATTTTTGGACATCTTTTGGACCAAGGTCAAGCATTTATGAGCCAGTTGACAGCCAAATAAGAGGGAATAAGGCTGAGGATTGGTAGGAAGGGTGTCTCCTGCACTAAATGACCCCTTCCTCGAGTTCTCCACCATCAGCTCAGAGTTCAACAACCCACCAAAGATGATTTCTAGGGGCAGCCGAGCAGATTTTGTGAAGTGGTTGATTAACTGCAGTTTTGAGCAGCCAAGCCCCTCAAGTTAAGGAGGGTTGTTGGGAGTCCTCGTGGTGCATAAGCAGGAAGGCTTCAAGCCTTGGTAGTTTAGCTATTGAACAGTTGTTTTTCGCACTTTGGTGTAGCTTTTCCTTTCAGCTCATTTTTGAGCTCTTACTGTAAACATTTTTGTGACATGATTATTGTTTTAGTAATGGAGATAAATTTCACTTTGCACCAGCTCTGAACTATCCTTAGGAGGCTGTAGCTCTTAGGGTTAGGCCCAACCCAAGTACTAGTACCTCCTTTGTGTACTTTTATGTGTTTTCCTTGCATTCATAGAATAATTTCTGCTATTTAGGTTAAGATCTTACTTTGTTACTTAGGTTGTTTTTGATGATTAAAATAGCTTTTCATTCTTCAGGTTGATTTAACAGTTTTATAGCAGAAAATATCTGCAAAAGGGCCATCAAGCAATCCTTGATCTCATCTCTCCCTCCTTGGGACCATGCGCTGAGACCAAGGCATCCTTGTTGCCACAAAAACACTGCTTTTACCTTTCCATGCAATTGCTAGTGTTAGATTCTTAGTTGGAAAAGTTGATACCAGTTGTACTTTCATGTTTAGATCTGTTCTTGCTTAGTTTCCATAGTTATCTTGCATGATTTCCTATCTATAAACTTATATTCATCATGTTCCTGGTTTTTAGGTCAGATGAGGTCAAAATAGATAGATCTTTGGTTTTTCTAGTCTTTATTCGATCAGTTTTGGAAAGTAGTGTGAAGAACACCTATAATAAATCTCTACCTATCCTTCCTACATCATACCACCTGCTCCAACCCCTGATCCAAGACTCCTTCCCTTCATTTGCCACACTTTTCCAATTTGTCATAATTTCTACATTTTTGTGCAACATTGCTCTCTCCATCCTTGAACAAATCCAACCACCTTCATCACTCCTTAGCCCCATTGACCAAGTCCTAGACCCCTTAACATCCTTATCCATCCTTCATCTCCACTTTTCCACTGTTTTTCCACCATTAGCCCTCTAAAATCCTCTTTTGGCTCTTCTTGTAGAACATCCAATAGAACCACTGTAGAGTTCCTGTAGAAATTCAAGTGAGCAGTTTTTCGAGATCTGATCACTGTGAAACTCTTTGGAAGGGTGCAAAGGACCTCTTAGTCCCACTTCTCCCCTTTCCAACCTCTTGCAAGTGCCTACTCCATTTCCTTTCACCAATCAACCTCTGCACAGTCAAAAACAGTTAAAGCACATGCATAATAATTCTGCCGAATTACTCAAGAATACAAAAAGATGTTTTTTCCAGATTTCACTTCAGAAGTAGCTTAGTCACATGCATTTTACCTTTCTAAGAGTCAATGGCATCCATTTCCACCGCTTTCATCTCTTTTCTTGCACCAGTAGGGTTAGTCGGTAAAATTAGGGTTTGCATTTCCTCTCAGCTTTCAGCTTCTTTCTGCAAGTAGACTAGCCTCTTTTGAGTTAGATTTTGTCCATCACAGTTAAAAGCTTCTTCTAATAGCTCATAGAAGTTCGCTTAAGCTCCTAGCAGACTTGTGCCAGCTGATTAAGTGACAGCCTGCGGCAAGAGCTAGTACTTGTGCATATAGCACCGCCGCTTCCAAGTTTGTTACGAACAATCGGGTTGATAAAAGTAAAGAAGGGAGTCCCAGCAGTTGCAGCATCATTGCTGCAACACTGGAGCCCACCATCTTTTTGGCGTCGTTGCCGGGGAAGCGTCAGAGTATTTGTGATTACTGCTTTTGTTCTATTTTCTACTGCAACATTCTGCTAAGTAGTTTATTTCAACAAGAGTAGAGTAGTTGTTTCATTTCCATTCTGAAATTTCGTTTCCACAAAAGTAGATTAGACATTTCCTGCTTTCCTAGACTAGCATTTCATTTCTGCAAGCGTAGATTAGCATTTCAATTCCGCAAGCGTAGATTAGCATTTCAATTCTACAAGCGTAGCCTAGCATTTCATTTCTTCAATTTCATTTCAGCAGCATAGATTAGTCATTTCCTTCTTTCATTTCAATTCTGCAATTTTCATTCCAGCAAGGTTTACTTTAGTTAGTTGCAATTTGTCGTTCAAACACTTTCAGTTTTGCAGGTACAAGCAGAGAAAAACACAAAAATCAACCAAAAATATTTCATTTCATGCCCCGTAGGAACAGAGACAATTCAAGAAAATTCTTACCCAACACCCCCACCACATCACTGAGTCACCCTTCTCTCTTCTTCGGTGGCAGTGATCCAGAAGAACCTATAGGTGAACCTCCAGAGATATACGAAGATACTATAATAGAAGAAGAGCAAGAAAACTTTCCTCTTGAGACTATGGCTGAACACAGAAACGGTATGGGAGATGAGGAGAGAATAGAAGGTGCCTTTCCCATCCGAGAGACCAATGGGGACACAAAAATTAAAAACATAAGTCCCTCAGCCTTACCTCACTTCCATGGATTGACCATTGAAGACCCTGATATCTTCTTGTTTGAGTTTGTTGTCCTTTGTCGAACCTATGACTATGTAGAAGACGAGCAAAAGTTGAAACTCTTTCCCTCTACCCTCAAGGATGTAGCACTATGCTGGTTCATGGGGTTACCTGGAAACGGTATCACAACTTGGGCTCAGATGCAGCAAGCCTTTAACAACAAATACTGGGATTACTGTAGATAAAAAGAAACGAAGGGAGAAATCTTTTAGATGACCATGGGAAGTGATGAATCTTTAGAAGACTATGAAGAAAGGTTCCAACTCAGTTATAAAAGGGCCAGGTGCACACTTGACTCCGAATCTCTGAAGCTGGTTCTGCTCCGAGGAGTCCCTGAAGACCTTCTAGATACCCTCCATTTACTGGCCGGAGGAGACATCTACCAACTACCTTATGATGACATAAAGACTGTGTTTAGAAACCATTCTAGGGCAGCCCGGAAAAGAGGTAGGGGGAATAAACTTTCAACTAGTGCCACCTTCTCCAAACATGAGTTTACAAATCAGATGGAAGACCTTAAAAGTGAGATGAGACAGACCATTTCCATGCAACTGGATACTTTCTGAATCCAACAGAAGGAAGGGGAAGCTGAAAGGGCTTTGGCCATCTTTTGTCCCAGATGTACAAGGAAGCATCCTAGGAACGAGTGTCCATTACACTCCATCGAGGTATGTTTCGTTTTTGAGGAAGACCACCCTACAAACCAGTGCCCAACCTTACCCAGACTTAAAGATATGTACCAAGGGGCTGAAGGAGCCACTGAACCACTCTACTTTCTAAACCAAAGGAGGCCACATGGATCCAGACCTTACCAGCAGGGGATGCAAGGGACATCCTAGACTTATTACAACCCCAACCAATCCACTCACATACCTTCTTGGGGTCCCCCTGCTCATCCGTCTTGGTCCACACCCCCTCCTTGGTCATATCCATCTCAATATCATACTCAACCTGTTGCTCATTCATTTCATTCTCATGTTTTGCTTCCACCACCTACTCAACCATAACCATTACCTCATGTACCTCCAAGACAACCCCAGATGCCTGCTCAATCGAACCCAAACCCCAATAACAGACAGGCCCAGCAAGTATATACTTGAGAGACAACATGCCCTACCTATGCTGTGGAGATTCAGGAGATCAACCTATGATCTGTGAAGGTCCTCCCAGATAGCCAACCTCCTCCTAAGGAGGATGACGAAGAGAAATAGGAAAGTGAGCCCAAAGCCATTCCACCCTTTCTTGAGAGACTAACTGTAACCACGCAACCAAACCCAGAAGAGACTGAACTTCTGGGAGAACTTAAAGAGTTATGTGTAAAAATACCACTTCTCCAGGCCATCAAAGATGTACTAATCTACAACAAATTGATCAAAAATAAGTGTTTCAAGCACCCAGGTAGGCACAAGAGAGATGCCCCAACTATCAATGTCATAGGACAACTGTCTAACCTAATGTTGGGATAAGTAATATGTCCAAAATATTTAGACCCTGGGGGTCTTGTAGTTGATGTCCACATCAATGGCACCATAATCCCCCACACCCTGATTGATCTAAGGGCTGCCATTAATGTGATGACCAGGGACACTATGCTCAAACTCAACCTTCAGAGTTCCCTAAGAAAGACCTCGACAGTACTGCAGTTAGCAAACCACTCCATCGTGACCCTCGAAGGGATTGTGGAGGATGTCATGGTCTCTGTTAATTCTTGGGAGTACCCTATGGACTTCTTGGTCCTTTAGCCAAAGGAAAAACTCACAGGATACCCCCTCATTTTGGGAAGGCCTTGGTTAGCTATTGTAGATGCTTACATCAGTTGTCGAGCTAGGAGCATGACCATTAAGAATGGGCCTATGTCCAAGCAACTAGTCCTATATCCTCCTACCCAACCTCTACTGGAACATGGCTTACCTCTCTGGTTGGAGGAGGAAGATGAGAATGAAGTCTACTCTACACCATTGTGCACAGTGGAAGCCACCAGGGGAGGTCCTCAAACCAAGGATGACCTTATTGAGAATTTGATTCAAAATCCACCTCCCAGTGTGCTGCCATTAGAAGAGTTGGTAGAAGACACCCAAGCCAGTGCTTTAGTGGATCTCTGTGTGGCTGATCCGACCTCTTCCTGAGTTAAGAATGTGGAATTTGGCCTTGAAAGAACTTTGAAGATCAACTCGTCCCTATCCCCCTCTCAGGAAGGAGCTGTGTAGCTTATTGAACCACCATTTGGATGCTTTTGCTTGGAGCTACAAGGAGATGAAAGGGGTCCACCCTTCAGTCTGTACCCATCACATTTACATTAAAGAGGACTATAAACCGGTCAGGCAGCCTGAGAGGAGAATGAATCCAACCCTTAAGGACATTGTCAAAGAAGAACCACAAAAATTGTTGGATGCAAGATTCATCTACCCCATCTCTGACAACGAGTGGGTTTCTCCTCTAGTGTTTGTGCCCAAGAAAAATGGGAAGTGGAGAATCTGTGTAGATTATCAGGAACTTAACAAAGCTACCAAGAAGGACCATTTTCCTTTGCCTTTCATAGATCAAGTGTTAGATGGCCTGGCAGGGAAGAAGTTCTTTTCCTTCCTAGATGGGTTTAACGGCTATAATCAGATCCAAATCAGTTCGGAAGACCAAGACAAGACCACTTTCACTTGTCCATGGGGTACCTTTGCCTACTGGGTCCTTCCCTTTGGGTTATGCAACGCTCCTGCCACTTTCCAAAGAGCAGTACTGAGCATATTTGCTGAGCTGGTTCATGATTCAGTGGAAATCTGTATGGATGAATTTACTCCTTATGGGTCCAACTTCCAAGAAGCATTGACTAACCTAGGAAAAGTTTTAACCAAGTGTATTGAAATGAACCTGTCCCTCAGTCCTGAGAAATGTGAATTCCTGATGACTTAAGGGACCGTGCTAGGTCATACAATTTCTCAGTAAGGATTACAGGTGGATCCCAACAAGATTGCTATCATCCAAAGTGTTCCACCTCCTCAAAAGGTAAGAGATTTTCAGAGTTTTCTAGGCTTAGCAGGATATTATAGAAGATTCATTAAGGATTTCAGTAAGCTAGCCTGTCCATTGTTTGGTCTTTTAGGGAAAGATGTTGAGTTTGTATGGATTGACAACTGTCAAGAGGCTCTGGATGTGTTGAAAGATAAGCTGGTAACTGCCCCAATCTTGAGAGGTCCAAACTGGGCCCTACCTTTCCACATTCACATAAATGCCTCGAACAAAGCCATAGGAGCAGCCTTAGGACAAGTCGAAGAGAAGCTACTCTATGCCATATATTTTGTCAGTAAAAACCTGTCCAAGGCAGAGTTAAACTATACTGTAACCGGGAAAGAGCTCCTAGTAGTAGTCCATTCCCTAAACAAGTTCAGACACTACATCACTGGTTATCGAACATTTGTACACACTGACCATGCTGCAATTAGGTACTTGATGAATAAACCTGATGTGAATGTTTGTATCATTAGACGGTTGCTTTTATTGCAGCAATTTGATTTGACCATTGTTGATAAGCCAAGTAAGGAAAATGTCGTCGCTGTTTTTCTGTCTAGACTAGATTTGCCTGCAGGGGAAGAAGGGATGGTGGATGATCAAATTCCAGATGAACACCTATTTGCTATTTCAGTACTCTCTTCATGGTTTGCTGATATAGCAAATTACTTGGTTTCAACACAATTCCCGCCACACCTATCTTCAAAAGAGAAGAGCAAGATCGTGAGGAAAAGTGCCCCATTCACTTGGATTGGGGGAAACCTGTTCAAACTTGGTCCAAATCAGATTTTGAGACGTTGTGTTAGGGAGGAGGAAGTTTTTGACATCCTCCTAACCTGTCATGATGGGCCCTGTGGAGACCACTTTGCAGCAAAGAGGACCTCTTTCAAAATTCTACAGGCAGGCTACTATTGGCCCACTCTTCATCAAGATGTCAGGAGATACATCAGCCAATGTGACTGATGTCAAAGGATGGGAAAACTGACTCCAAGGGATGAAATGCCCGTCCAACCTCAAGTGACTTTCGAGCCATTTGAGAAGTGGGGCATGGACTTTGTGGGTCCTATCAACCCTCCTTTAAAACAAAAGCCTTACATCATTGTGTGCGTGGACTACCTGACAAAGTGGGCAGAAACAAAGGCAATCAAGGCAGCAATAGAAGAAAAAGTGGCTAAGTTTTTGAGGGAACTTATCTTCTACAAGTTTGGCTACCCAAGAGAATTAGTCACAGATTAAGGAAGTCAGTTTACCTCTAACCTTATTGAAGACCTGCTCGCTCATCACAAGATTAAGCACAGAACTTCCACCCCTTATCATCCGCAAGCAAATGGATAGGTGGAAGTCACCAATAGAGCTTTGGAAGAGATTTTGACTAAAGTGGTGAGTAGCAGCAGAAAAGATTGGGTAGATTGCTTGGTTGAGGCCACCTGGGCCTACAACACTACTTGGAAAACTACAACAGGTTTCACATCTTATGAGCTGGTCTATGGGAAGAAGGCTTTGTTGTCCATAGAATTTGAATATAACACATTGAGGTTGGCAGCCTAGATGGACCTAGATCTCAGCCATGCACAACAGGAAAGATTATTATAATTGAATGGATTAGATGAACAAAGAATGCAGGCCCTTCTCCACTCAGAGGTGGTCCAAATTCAAAGAAAGATATGGCATGAATGACACCTTAAAGAAAAGCAATTTCAGCTAGGAGGTTGGGCACTGTTATATGATTCAAGATACAAGGATTTCAAAGGAAAGCTGAGGACAAGATGGCTGGGACCATATACAGTGGAGAAATGAAACGACAATGGTTCATTCCTTATAAGGACCATTGATGAAGAAGCCATCCCCATGCTCGTCAATGGGCATCGATTGAAAATCTACAGGAAGCCCCTTTCTAAGCAGGAGTTCATTGAAACTTTGGATAAATCAGTGTTGGTGGTGGATCAGGCCCCTGTCTCCACTCCTCCCACGCCTTGAACACAAAAAAAATAAAAAATAAAAAAATAAAAAAATAAAAAAACAGAATAAAAGAAAAAGAATAAAAGATCCTTGGGTGAAAACCTCTTGGAGGTTCCCAGGGAAGACAGTGAGGGTGAAAACCTCCTGGAGGCACCCCAGTTATCTTAGACTAAAAAAAAAAGGAAAAAAGAAAAAGAAGAAATAAACTTAATTTCTGTTGAATAATTGCAGGTTGCAGGAAGGACATTGCAGGTTAGGAGGATAGCACAAGACAAAGACAGAGGGCAGCACTAGGCTGCAAGCATCCGTCACAATCCATTCCTCCATGACCACTACCCTTTCCTAAGATTTGGTCTCATTCGGGCTAAGATTTCACCTTCTACAGGAAGTTCTATTTCTTCTACAGGAAGATCCTATAGAACCTACAGACAAGCCAAAATCGATCTCAGAAGAGGCCCTGAAGGTTGGGAATCTGTCTATGAGGCCTATCAATCTCCCTGTTTCCATCCATCACCATATGTCACCTTTTTCCATCTTTGTACCCCTCCATTGCACTCATTCTTTATATGCCTGCACAGTCACACACAAAAATCTTGTTTTCTTCATACTGCCAGCAAAAACATTTTAATGACAAAATAAGTAGCAGTTCTTCCCTCACCATACCTGTTACCCTCCATCTAGACTCCTCATCAGCTGAGACCCTCGTTAGCAGTATAGCCCTGCTCATTCTAGCTTGCATTCTAGGAGGAGAAGTAGCTACAGGACATCCTACAGGAATCCTGTAGCAGCTGATCCCTCTGGAAGGCATACTCCAGAGACAGGGACAACAAAGTATGGCAGAAGAGACATGCATGGAGCTCTTCTTGAACGTAAGAATATCAACAGCAGCCGAGGCCAAGCATGCAGTGTGCATGCAGCAATAGCAAACGAAGGAATGGGATCCAAAACCCAAAATCTACATAACATGGCCGCAACCACGCAGGTAAGTGCCTAAACTCGTTCTTCAATTGCATAAATCATATTTTAAAGCTGCATGACTATGGGAATGGTTTGGATTGAGTGGAATCGGTGGCTAGTAAACTAGCCACCCTTGGCCAGTTACATATCCTCGTGGAATCCAAACGAGCCCTGTTACATTCAAAATTGCCTATTAGATGTGTAGCCAACACGTGTGGAGTGTCCATTCAGGGAGAAATCGTCGGGACTGGTAGTGGTGGCGGTGGATAACGGCAGAGAGGAGGTGATGGTGGTCAGAAACACGCAGAAACATTATGGATGTGACGTCGGATCAACGGTCCAGACACCACGAATCACGCCGCAATTAAAAGATGCTCAGTCGAAACATGCACCACCCTCTGTTCATTCTGCACCCATGACATTCTCGACTGGAGTACACATCCATCGCTGCTAGAATAGTTAACCAGTTGTCCTCCACCAGTTTTTCTGCCTGTTTTCGAAAATCTCCCACCTATCGGGCTCTATAGGAAGCACAATTCTATTCTACAGGAGCCGGGAGACTTCTACAGGAAGGGTTCTACAGGAAAGGCAGAGAACAGCTCCACAGGGAGAAAACCCAGAATTCTTGTCGAATTTCAAGCTCCAAATGAGACAGTCGAATTCTAGGTGACAGTAGTCTTAAAGCAAGGGAATTATTGCTATTGTAAGGAACACACGAGGAATTCCTTCTTGGGTTCAAAAGAAACTGAATTCAGCCACCCTCTGTTTCAGTGATTGACTGTTTGTTTTCCTGAGCATTTCCTCTTTTGGTTAAAACATAGAAAGAGCACTCAACACCATGCCAGGAGGATTCATAAGGAAAGAACTCTCGGACTCTAGCAAGTTGCACGAGCAACCTGAGGTGGTGGACCTTTTCACCTGAGAAAATTGGATATCCTTCTTTGACAAAATTCAAAGTCATGATGAGGAGATAACTGAAGAGTTTTTAATGTCCCTGAGACCACACTCAAAGACACATGCCACAGTTAGTTTTAGGGGTTTGACCCTAGAACCCACCCCTGAGCTCATCAGTGAAGTTACTGGTCTACCATTGGGGTTCCCTTGGAGCAAGGAAGAGAGGTCATTGGGCCAAGTTGCTAAGAAATCATTCTTTCTGCCCGAGGAGCATCTTGTAGAAGACAAAAACGGGGTTAGAAGAACCAACTTGCCTCCTCTTTGGAGTGAAGTTAGTTATCAAATTATGAAGTACATCACATGTGAAGGGAGGTTTAGCATCATCTATGGATATCATTTCAAGTTGTTGTGTGAATTAAGGCATGGGATTGACTTGCCTCCAGCCAAGAAACTGAGCATCCCATATTTCCTTCTTCAGTCCCTAATTGAATGCGGTACAAAGCTAAATGAAGGGATCCCATATCAGTTGGCCCATCATGGGCTCATCAAACTGTTGGTGGAAGACTCTTTACACACCTATACTGTCCCCATATCTTGGGAAATCTTCAGAAACCTTTCCAGGGACGATAACATTAGAACTTTGGCTAAAAACATCACCCCATGTAGCAGTGAGGAGGGGGAGCAAACTGAAGAAATTGAGAAGAAAGATGATAAGTGAGCACAAGACATTCAAGCAGAGGGCAAAACAGAGGAAGAATAGACAGAAAAAGGAGAATTTAGCAAGACTGCTGAGCCTAAAACAGAGGAAGAAACAACAACAAAAACAACAAAGGAAAAGAGGATGCAGAGTAGAAAGGAAAAGGCCGAGAAAGCCCAAATGAAGGCTGCCACAGCTAAAGCAGGCACCCAGAAAGAAAAGGGAAAGACATACCCTGAGATATCAGCAACACAGACAGGAACAATGGACACAGAGATTTCTACAGGAAGCAAAGAAAAGGAGTAGCAGGAAGAGAAATCACCTGAGATGATGGCAAGGGAGGTAGCAACTGTGCTTGCTGCCTTAAGCACTGTTGGGTATACGACCAAAGTCCCACATTGACTAGAAGTGGGGAGGATCATGGGTATATAAGGATGGACAAATATCTCCATTGGTATGAGGCCTTTTGGAGTAAGTCCAAAAGCA